>CAJVPT010002397.1:0-17813 GCA_910592055.1 Acaulospora colombiana
AGACATGCTTCAATATAAAAGGCTTCAAGTACTATACTATTAGTTCTTCTTTCTTTTAGAACTTTCTTGCTATAGGTAGAGAAGATGTTTCTTGATTTTTCTAGGCCACAGGAAGTAAGTTTTTGTTTGAAAACGAATATAAACAAGAGGTAGGATTTGGGAGTGTCTCTTAAAGTAAAACTTTAAGTTGGTTTAAGGTTAGTGTTAAGACTTTATTAGCAAAGAAATAAAAAATTTCTTGCAAATATCTTTTTTGTGTGTTGGTAGAGAATCAGCGAAAAGAGTTTTTTTTACATTTAATACTAGTTATAGTTTAAATATATATATATATATATATATATTATTTTTAAATAATTGATTTAACTCTTTTCTTTTTCTGCTAATCCACATTTTTCAAAAATTTTCTTTTTTTGATAAATATCTTGAAAAACTCACAAAAACTCTTCTACATAAGAGGAAATCTCAGAGGACACAACTACAGATATTCCTAGATCATTTTTATGTTTAGGAAGGAGAAAAAACAAAAATTAGCTGATTTACAGTAGGCTTTTTGAGATCCAATCTCAACTCCACAAAGCTCTTAGTCAGGCCAATGCAGGTTAACACCTTTCTAGGCACTAAAAGAAGTCTCAGAAGAAATAGATTATACCAATAAATTAGCACAATCTCAAAACTAACTGAAACCCAGGAAGATATCCAAGTCTCTTTGATCAAACAACTAAAAAATCACAATAACACAACAACTTCAGATCAACTAATTCATGTAATACAAATACAAACATATTAACTTTTCACCTGGTTAATGTGTATTAAAGCAAGCAATCAATTTACAACAAAATAGTAGAATGTGACAAATCAACAAACTAGAACGTATGTGATCAACCAGCATGTAATATCTAAAGCAAAATCAATAGTTAATTACAGCTAGTTATGTATTAATAAACAAATACCAGACGTGTAAACAAATAGAAGCCATATGTCATAGACTCCCTAATATCAATATAGCAACTTTTTTTTTTTTTTTGAAATACTTAACATACCTATTTTATTGATTGTATGTATTACATATACTGAATTTATAAAAAGATTTTACAAACTATTTTCTATATATAGCAAGACAATAAAACCAATTGGTAATGGATACCCACCACCGTTGGTGGTGAGCCCAGTTTTCTTACCCCTTGTGACTTGTTGTATCTTTAATAGGAACTAACATGCCTAGGTGCCATTAGTATGTTCAGTGATAATGGTAAGTATGGTTGAAGTTCCTTTGATAATTTCTTCTAGAGCTATTAGTAGTGTGGTCTTTGCCTTTATATTAGTATATACCTTGTTTGAACATTTCTGTTTAAGTGTTTTGTTGTTTCATTTCATCTTTTGTTGATGTTGACAATGTCAGTAGCTTTTTCCTATATTTGGATCCAGAGATATTTATCTGTCCATATATTGTAGGTAATGAATCTGATATTGTTAATAATGCTACATGTGACTTCTGTTATTGTTTTTACTGATATGAAATGTTGTAGGCATTTAATAACCTTTCGATTGATACTACCTCGAGTGACTATATCCCAGAGTTGATTATCTTCTAGATGGTCATGTATTTCTTTTTTGATTTGATGTGAGCTTTCTTTTACTGTTCTTATAATGGCTTCTGCATAGATAGTGAATATTATTAAGTCTTGGATGTTTATACCATGGTGTTTGCATTTGAAAATATGCATGTTATCCTCAATATGATTGCATGTAAAATGATTGGGTGATTTGTATATATCTGAATATCTAGTATATAGTTTGTCCATGGTAGGAAGTTCCATGTTTTATAACTTGATCGTGAATTTCCTGTAGCAGTGGTTTGATAAATTTGTGTGTGGGCCTGTAAATTTGTTGGGAAGGTGTTTGATCGAATTTTGCCAATCTATGTCTCTTTTGAGGGGTATACTGAGGTCTTTGTCTCTGTTAAGAGTTATCCATTGATATGTGAGTGTTGCTTGTCACACGAGCTTGATTGATTTTCAGATTGTACTTGTGATTTATGTATTTCCATTGAATTTGAATGAGACGATATTCTGTGTGAGACAATCTTGTAATAAAATACCATCATATGTATTGTGTTTGAGGCTTTTTTTTGTGAGCCTATCTACCTGTATCAGTTCTGTATTATTGTTTACCTCTTTATCTATTTTGATCCATTTGATCTGGGTGTGACCTGTGTGAATGAGAATGGCTAGATTGTGAATTAATCTTAATTCACTTGTGTCTGTCCTGATTTTGTTTTTTCGAGTTCAACAATGAGTTTTTGCGAATCAGTATAAATAATGGCTTTTGTGCTGAATGGTAAGATGCTGGTAGTGATAGTTGCTACTATTATCTCAGCACAGAAGGTTGAACTTTGCTCTGTGATGCAAATATTTACTTTGTTTAGAGGGAGTGATTATCTAAAATAACTATGCCTATGCCCATAGTATTAGAATTGTTTGTTTTAAAAGCACCATCGATTATTATGTTTGTTGTTTTTGAACTTTTGAGATGTTTGTAGATTTGGGTGAGCTTGTTCAGGATAGGTTTTTATAAGGGCACTACTTTGATCAAACTTTTTAGGTTTAGTGGGGTAGTGTCAATTTTGATGTCATCAAATGTTGAATTTGGCTTATTGATCCACCATTGTATACTATTTGGCAATACTTGGAGTCTATGGCAGGGTTTATTATTAGTGATTGTGTTTGTCTTTGTGGTTCTGATGACTGGAACTTGAATGGCTTGGTCAGGTCATGTTTTGAAACAGCACATGTCTGGTCAGTTGTCAATATTTTTATTTAGTTTACAGCCTAGACATTATTACTGGTGAGGAACTTATGGTGGTGTAATGACAGAGTTTTATATAGTTCTCTTTTCTGCTGATTGTCTTGCTGAGATATAGTTCTTGACTTTGTTGGGAGATGTATCAAGAGCATTCTTATTTGTCTAGATAATTAAGTGTATTTATTGTTTCTTGTCGAAATTGAGCTTTAGGATTCAAGCTGTTATATGAGGCATGTGTTTTGATATAGTTTTGTATAGTATGTCTGAGAGTTGCAAAGTATGTTAATTCCTTCCTCTTGATTGTTTTATTGTGCAGAGATCCTACTTGATACCAGTGAAGGGCTTTGGTGTGGTAGGTGTTGAGGACTTGTTCGATCCATAAAATATTGTATGCTCTGAGTCCCTTTCAATTGTTGTTGTATCATTCTAATGATATTATGTCTTCAATATGGATAAGATGTTTGGTATTACTGGGTATCTCCATTTGTCTTTGGATTGAGAGATCTTGTGATTGTATATTTTGAAGTATGTTTTGAATCAGATTAGATTTGGTTAAAAAATCTTTGGATATTTGATGAAAATGTCTTCTTTCTACAATGTTACCTATTGTAGTTGTTGAATGTGGAGTTTGATGACTTGTCCTGCTAAGTTGTTGCTGGCATATGATTCTTGTAGGTCACTGCAATGTTTTTGCAGTTGTCTAGTCTCGATTTCTATTAGATTATATTGATTACTGAGATGTAGAACTGGTATGGATGTTGAGCTGGCTAGTTGGACTCTTCGCTTAAATAAGTTCTGAATTCTCTTATCTATCCATGATGTTTCTGTTTTAGTTAGGGTGAGGTCACTTATTAGATATTCTATTGATGGAAATAGGACATGGTTGATAACATAATTGTGCATTTTGTCCATGATGGCTTTCCTTGTCAGTGTGTTGCAGATAGTGGTTACTTTCCTTTTGATTAGTTTGTGTTGATATGCTTTTCCCCTTTCTTTTTCATGCCAGACTCTGAGTACTCTGATTGCTTGTATACTTAATATTGGTACTACTTCGTGCTCTTGGAAAATAATGCTTTCTTGGAGCCCATTAATGACTAAAAGTTCTGATTTGAGCGGGTTGACCATGATGTTGTTTAGGTGGTAGAAAGATGCACTGACTTCTATTATTGTTTTCAACTGTTCTTTGTTTTATACTATAAAGGTGGTGTCATCCATATATACTACTACTAAGATATTTAGTTTGGTTGGACTGCCATTATTAAGTATAGGTTTGTGGCATGTCAATTGGTAATCTTGTAGAGCACTTATTTCTATGATAAGTGGATCATAGTAGATTTTCCAGAGAAGTGTTGAAATTGTGTCCCCTTGATCGATGTCTTCTTCTATAGTATAGAGGCCTATTTGACCAAAATATATTATGACTTTGTTGAATCTGTTTTAGAAACAGCTATTAATGATGTTGACAATTTTGTTTAGAATTTTAATTCTATGAAGTACAGTTGTAAGACAGTCAATATTGACAGTGTTATATATTTTACTCATGTCTTGGAAAAGCATCAAGCAATGCTTATTCTGTTCTTTTGCATCTTCGAGTATCTAGTTTATTATAGTGATTGGTTTACGAGTACTGTTTTCTGATAATGCTGCCCAGTTATTTTCTAAGAAGATTGCATTTTCAGTTAAAATCTTTGTGAGTCTGTTATTGATGAGTTTGGTGAAGATTTTCTTGATAGATTCGAGCAGGGTGATGGGACAGGTTATGTTAATATTGTGTTGCCAATCCTTCAGTTTGAGTATGGAATATATTGTTTCTTCTTTCCATTCTTTAGGAAGTTTTTTATGTATGTAAATATTGTTAAACAAGGTAGTTATGAAGTCTAAAGCTTCTTTGCTAAGGTGTTTGTAGACTGAGTATGGAATTTATGAAGGTCCAGGTGCTGACTTGTTGCTGGTGTTTTTAATTACTTGCTTTATTTCTTCAGTAGTAAATAGGTATAATGTAGGATTGTACTATTTTTCTTTAATATGTACTATTGGTTGTAATACTTTTTGCTATACTGTGCCATTTTGTTCCAGGATGTGTTTTCTTTTTGTCCAGTTGCTAAAATGGGAGCAGACAGTTTCTTTTATTTCTTGAGGGTTGTGGATAAGAATTTTTTTATCATCTTCATATTTAATTAATTTGGTTGTAAAGATGCTTTGTTTAGGATTGTCGAGAAGCATTCTGATTAGCTTTTTCTTATCTGAGTCATACCAGTTGTTTTGGTTCCTAAGGGCTTGATTGATGTTCTTCCTAGTTTTGTTATTTATTTTTTTTTTGTTGGCTACCTTTTCTAGTGCTATTAGTTTAATAATTTCTTCAATGATTTCAGTGGTATTTAATTCTGGTGACTATTGGTTGATGGGAATCTTCTCAAAGATAGCTTGATAGAGATTGCTCAACTGTTCCAGGTTGGCCTTGTAGTCTTGTTTGCTGTACAACTTGATCTGTTTTTTGTACTGAGTCAGTTGAATAAGGAGTAGTGGTCTGGGTGGATTAGGGTTTTTGGGTCTGTTTCACTGTTTTTCCCTATATTTGTGGATGTGTTTTTGGATGAACTCAGGATAACTTGTCTGAGATAGTTCCATCCTTTGTCAACATTTATTAAGTCTCACATAAGTATTTTAAAGTGTGGATATGTATGTGTCAAGGTCTGCTATGAATGCTTACCATTGTTTATCTGATGTCTGTTCCCAGAGAAAGCAGATATTATTGTTGTGATGTCTGTTGTATTTGGCCTCTGTTTTTAATTGTCATAATTTGATGAATATTATTTAGATGTTGTGATCCATGGTTATATTAATGTTTTTAGTAATGAATGAGTCTATGGTGCACCATGTGAGACATGTATTTGTTCATATTATATCGATTCTACTTGAAGAGGTTATCGAATGCCAGGTGTATTTTTTTAACTGGGGGTTGTAATATTTGAATGTATCGATCATTCCTAGCTCTTGCAATTGTTCACAGAAGTAGTTTTGTTTGTCTTTATGTGTTTTTCTGTTTATACTAATTTTGTTTATTTTTTGTAATAGACTTATATTGAAATCTCTATTGATTATTATGTGCCAGTTCAAGTTGTTGTATTGTTTGATCCATTTTATGATTTGTTTTTGTATTTCTATTCTAAGTTTTCCAGCTCTAGCAGGAGAGTATATACCAATGATTCTGTTGTAAAGTTTATTAGGAAGTGCTATATCTATGCATATGGCTCAATCCAGAAATCATTGTATTTCGATTACATAATATGAGAGAGGTTTTTTGATTGCAATTCCTACACCAGCACCGATGCTACTGTCTCCTTTTCACCATATTAAGTAGTTTTCTGTTTTCCAACGTTGAGTATTGTTTTTGGTTCCGTTAGTCTCTGTTGATATTATTATGTCCCAGTTATTTATGTGCCATGTGATAAACCAAGTTTCTCTTTTGAGGGGATCGTTAAAGCCTCTGCAATTCAGAGTGACCACTGATTAATAGGGTTTTGTGCAGTTCTATTCAATATTGGTTGGGATGCTTTGTGTTGTATCTTGTTAATATTGTGAGATGCTCGTATGGTAGTTTGTTTTTCCATTGTTGTTGTCAAGAAGTAAGATGCTTGTTGTGATGTTGTTTTGAATTGTTTTATTTGAATGACTCTCATTTATGTTTGTGTGATCCTGAGTGATGGTATTGTTTGGGCTGTTATTTTTGCTCTTTGATGTATTATTACTTGAAGGATTATCATTTTCTTGTTCAGTAGATATACTGCTTGTGTTGCCCATATTATTGATATGTTGTGGAGGGTTGTTTTGTGTTGCTTGGAAGGATGTTCATAATAATTGATACTAATGCATTCATAGTTCTGTCCATGTTTCCTATTGACCGTTAAAGTTGTTGCTGTTGCTGTTGGATATCTTGTATATTCGAGGGTTCAGCTACTAATGATTTGGTATTGGTGTTTGTGTTCTCCTCTGCCATATCTTCTACATCTGCATAGCAGTATTGTTCGAGGTTATCAATTCTTTCGTCAAGATTTTTAGTGATTCTTTGATAGAGATAATTTTTTCACAAATTGTGTTGAGAGCTGTGAGGATATCCTTTATTGTATCTAGATTGTATTCATCCTGTGAAATGTTGTGTGAGCTTCTGATGGCTGCAATATATAATTCTGGTCTGATGGTTTTAATGCTTCTTATGGGTTGTGTTAGTCTATAGATATGTATGGATTTGGCTGGTTTGAATCTGTTGTATAATTTTCCAAACTTTTGAGCTTGTTTGTGGTTGTACTCATTCCACTGTTCTCTTCATTCTTTGATTGTACAGCTGACTGCGAGATGATCAGGGCTGTTGCATATAGTGCAAAGTTTCATATCGATAGGTTTACATATAAGTTGGTTTCCCTTAGACAGAAGGTTTTATTTAGTGCCTATTGGAGAAGCTGTTCACTATCAAAACTGAGAACTATATATTTTCTTGGTTTGTGTGATATTAAGTGGGGTATGTAACAGGTTTTAGCTTGTAGCTTCTGGTAGATGTGTTTGAGATCAAATACATGGATTCCAGGTGGGAGATTAGTTAGTTTTGTAGACAGAGTTTCCCTGTTTTTTATTTCTAGTAGGTCCCAGGTTGCATCAAAAATTCTTACTGAGTCTGCTTTGATGAGGATACTTCAGGATTCTAGTGCTTTGCATTTATCTTCCTGATTGGAGAATGTGATCATGGCTAACTGCTACATTTGTTGTGTTGTCATCTTGATATTGGTTATCTGTCCAAACTTGGTGAATATTTGTTGTATGTCAATGAACTTTGTGTTCAGGAAAATGTTTCATACCTGATACTCTTTTCTTTATCGAGTCTACTAATTGTTTTAGGGAGTAATATAAGATTGACATTGCTTGTTTCAATTAAATTGATGTTGCTGGCTGTTTCTGCAGAGTGCTGATCTCCAAAAATGGTAATTATATGATCAATACCCTCTATTCGTTTACTTTGAATCATGAGAAGCCCTTTAGGTGAGTTGAGTGCCTTGATGAAGAAGTTGATTTTTTTTCCTATAAAGTCTCTTGATAATGAGTTTGTTCTGATTCTGAGTTTGATTCTCTCTCTATCATATCTAATGTTTCTATCAAAGGGTGAGTGGGATCTCAATATATAGCAGCTTATTGCCATATACATCAAATAGAAAAATAATACATAACAGTATTTATCTGATCACATTGTTAAAAAAACATATATATAATAACAATACATATTAAAATTTTTGTGTATTATATGACAACATGTTAACTAAAGAACAAACAATAATCAGAATTCTAGAGAAAAAAAAAAGGAGCTATTGAAAGTATTGGGAAAGATAACATCTCATCAAGATCCTTAGCAAGTACTCTGGAAAACAAGAATGATACAACATGAGTTGAAATCAACAACAATTAATTTACCCCACATTTCTGTTGAGTCAATACATGTTTCCTCAATACTAGATAATATTATTGTCAATTTATTAAGGATAGACCCATTGGTAATAGCAAAAGAACATATGCTATGGCAATATATTTTTACTCTCTGGGAAAAGGAGCAAGGTAAAAAGAAAGATTTGGAAGCACCTATGTTATAAGAGAAGATGTATAATATGTTGACAAGCAAGCCAGTAACACAAACATCAAGCTCTATCCAAATTGAAGTTTCAACAATAGAAAGCATCAAAATAGAAGTTCAACCAACTTCTATAGAACTCAAAGAAGCACACTCTATTAAGGAAGTCATAATCAAAAATAGAGAAGTGGTAGAACAAATAGAAACAGAAGTGTTGAAAGAAATAGTGCAGGGAAACTATATTATATACAATATGTCTTATAATACAAGAAACAGGATTCAAGGGACAACAGTAAACCCATTCTTCATAAAATAACAAGAATCAATCAAGGTGAGGGTACTTCAAGCCATATTGTCAAGAGAAAATAGAGAAGAGAAAATTATGTATCTCAAAGGAGCTCTAAAAATACCTAAGTAAATAAATCCCTTCAAAATAGAATTTATCAATAGCAACTATTGAATTACATTTGACTTTGATGAAGAATAAGATGCAGCAAAATGTTTGGAGGCTGTTAACAAAAAAAAAGCTGAGAACTTTATACTTAAAAGAATGGACAAAGACATAAGCACATAACCAGCCTTCCAAAGATATGCTCAGAACAAAAAGTTCTTCAAGCCAGAAAGCTTTCTATTAGCTAAAAATAAATCAAAATATATCACATTGGTAGATACAGATCACAAGCTTGACAAATGCGTGATTAAACAAACAATGAAAGAATTTGAAGAGATTATCAATATTCATGAATATAGAGTATCTTTCTATCAAAAATAGTTCAAAGTTTACTTTTATGCTTACTGAGAATATATTAACTTGGACAAGAAATGGGTAATCAAGATAAAATCCAATCAAGCATGGCATAGGATAGTTTACAAGGAACAATATGATCAAGAAATTACTCAGATTCTAAAAGAGAGAAAGAGATACTCCTTAAGACTTTATGGAGTTGATAATTATCTACAAAATCTATAGAAGAAGCCTTAACTCATATTAAGGCTAAGGCCTTTTATATATCAAAAAACAAGATCACCTTGGTATCAGAAAACTATGCAGTAGTATACTTTGAAAATGAAAAAGATCTAAGAGAGACACTCCAGCATCAAATAAAATTTGACAATCAAGGGCTAGTATGAAGTGCAAAGAATTATTATCATTACAAGATGTTAGATGATCTGGCTAGGTTAGGCAATGCACATATAATGATTAAAGAAGCAAGGAAACAAGATTGCAAAAGCCAAGATAGAACAAGTAGAGATAAAGAAAGTAATAAAGATATTATGGTAACTGAAAAAGAAGCTATACTGGCAGTAAGACTCAGAAGAAACAGTATTCAGTCAGAAAACAGGAGAAGTATAATGAGATTTATATCACCAGTAACTAGTAGCAATAGGAAGCCACTAGGGAAGTGAAAATATCAGGAAGCAAATCAAGTCCTATATCAGGCTTTACAATATTTCGCAGAAGCAGATGATGAAACATTTGGATACTAGGTGACATCAATGACAAATAACAAGATGGAAAACAAAAAGCCAAAAATCAACTGTAAAGCAAGAGTCAGAGATAACCCAGCTGAGCAAAATATTAAAGAAGCTTAGCAAATGACTAAACAAACTAGAGAAAGGTTTACTTAAAAGGAGGGCCAACACAACTAAATGGGTGCACCAGTCCAACCACAGAAAGAAAAGAAATGTCAACCCATTATTCCCAAGTCAAAAATGCAAAACAAGGGTAAAGTATGATAAATAAAGAAGAACAATAGTAGGTGGTAGCAAAGTAATCATAATCTTGATATTTTCCTGCAAATAGCAAAAAATAAATTTCTAGAGAAAAATAGAGAGGATCAACAGGTAGAAAAAACAAAAGAGAAAGATATATATAAAAGGGTAATTAGAATAGGAATACACAATATTAGAGGCATTACTAATAGTATAAATCAGTATAGTCTTATAGAAGAAATGCAGGAACAAGACATTGAAATAATGGGGCTATATGAAAAAAACTAACCAATGCAAAGGCAAAATGGGCCTTCCAGAAGCAAACAATCTTCAAGAATTTTCATAGTACCAATAAAGACACTCTATATGATGCAGGAGTTAGTCTTTTAATAAAAAAAGATCTGGAAAGAAAAGTATTTTCAGTAGAAAAGGCAGAAGAATACATGATAGCAGTTAATATGCTCATGAAATAGAACAAGATATGTATTATCCAGATCTATATTCTCTCAGACAAATGACAAAGCATAAAGGTGCAGAAGAGAGTACAAAGCTTCATTAAAGAAAAGAACAGACAAGACTTTCATATAATAATAATGAAAGACTTTAATGCTGCATACAACCTTTCAGAAGACAGGGCATCAATATCTAGAGCTAAATTAAAACCATCTTGGTGCCCAGAAATATCGCTATTCAACTTTTTAGATAAATAATCCTTTCTAGACATATAGGTTATATGGGAAAAAAAAGATAAAACTCCAACAAGATGGGATGCTACTAGCAGTAGTCAGATTGATTATATATGGATATCTCAAAGCCTTACAAACTATCCAATACTCAGATTCAACAACTAAAGTATGGAGGAAACAACAAACAGGAAGTGATCATACTATGCTAATGCTATAATGCATAATGCTAATCTCTTTACAAGAGATATTAAAAACAAGCCTTCCATAAAGAGTGAACAAAAAATTGATATAAAGGGGTCAACACCTAAGCAGTGAAAGATATTCAGTAAAAGCCTGAATCATAAACTCAGAATAGCAATGAATCTAATGTTTAAAGAAGAACCTGAAAATAATAAAAAAGAAGCTCAAGCAAACAAGATCTGGAAGATATTCGAAGAACAAATATGTAGGACAGCATATAACAAGCTTATAACCAAGAAGCTAATTGCTTTCCAAGAAAAACATCATAGGCATGGACCAGAATTCATCAAGTATCAAAGGGCCCTTCAACAATTTGCACTCTTTAAAAAGACAGAAAGTATACATAATTCAATCAAATTGAAGGCCCTTAGTATGGTGATTAAGAAACACAACACTATCTTCAGTCCTAATCATCAGATTGAAAACTATTGTATCCAATATAGCATTTTTTAAATTTTATAGAAACTATTAAAAAAGAATATACAGGATGCAATAGAAGGCTTAAAACTCACTTGTCAAAATACAGAGACAAAAAAGACAAGAGATATAATAAAAGAGCCTTGGAATAGATATGTAATAACTTATATAGCAATCAAATAAAAATAGTAAACTCCTTGATTAACAAAGAATGAGTCAAAATAACACTGGATAGGATCAAGGTTAAAGATGGAGAAAAGGAATATATAACTACTAAGAAGTGAGAAATTGAAAGAGAAATAAGGAGATATCATCATGAGGCTCAAAAAACAAAATGTCAATTTTGACAACCTTTTGAAAGATTGGAAAGAAGAATACAACCCTAAAAGCTATATCAATAAAAAGTGATATAAAGATCTACTGGACCAATCTCCCAAGAAGAACTACATAAAATGCTTCAAGGACTTTTCAATAATAAAACCTCAGGGAGATCACAAATCAGTTATGAAATGCTAAAAAGACTGGATCAAAAAGGAAAAAAATATCTTAGAAAAAAGCTTAACTGTTTTCTAAAGTAAAAGTTACTTTAATAGAATGGAAGCAAAGTCATATATACCCCATAGCAAAACCAAAACCATGGGGATGTGAACTCCTTAACATTAGACCAATAGTATTGCTGAAAGTCACATGAAAATGCTTCACTAAAATCCTCACAAATAGATTAGAAAATATCTGCAAGACTAACAATATACTGAGAGGATCTAATTATGTAGGATTACTAGGAGAAAGTACATCAGAACCAATTCAAATCCTCAATAACATTTGTGAGAAAGCAAGAAAAAATAAAAAGGAGTTATGGATACTTTTCCAAGACATAACAAAAGTATATGATACTATTAGTCTGAATATGTTAGTTAAGGCAATGAATAAAATCACAATACCAGAAGGCTTTATCCAAATCATAATGAGTTTATTTCAAAATCAAAAATTTATGGTCATATTTGAAAAAGATTTAACTGAAGTAATCATAGTAGGAGATGGAATCGATCAAGGAGAAACTATCTCACCACTTAATGTGAAAAATATTCTATAATCCTTTATTGTGCAAGATTTAGAATTATAAAACAAAAGGCTATAAAATATCAGTGGCTTGGAATCCAGAGTTAAAGGGAAGCACTGAAAGAAAGTTAGAGTCAAGGTATACAGCTATCACATTCATGGATAATACAACTAATAATGGGTCCCTAAGTATTTAGTATATAAAATTTTGCAGATCACTTATATTCTTTTTTGAGAAACAAAATTTATAGCTCTTCACTTAAATAGGGACAAATTTAGAAAATGTTATAAATCAATGATTTGGATAATGAAAAATAATTGTAGATAGTTTTTTTTATTGTTATTAATTTAAAAATTTTAATATTTCTTAGTAAGAGACATTGGACTTTTGTTCCTGCCTCCTCCTTTAAGGACCTATCTTTAGATACAACATGAATAGCAAGATCCAAAGAGGATATGGAAAAGATTCTGGAAGAAGAAAGAATCTTTTATAGGACAAATAACTCATAGATTAATAGTAGCAAATTAGTATTAATTAATATTAACAATCCTAATCAATATTCAGAAGAGATCCAAGCAGGGATCGACAGAGAAATAGCTAGAGAATTGGATAGAACTGAACAGATAAGATTCCTAGGTATCTGGACAGATAATCAGAAATTTATTATCAAACTTAAAAAATGGAAGCTTAAAGAAATCAACATGATTACCAAGTCACTAAAGAACAAAAAGTTAATGGACAAACAAGCACTTTATATTCTGAACAGAGTCTTAATACCTAAAATTGAATTCAGAATGTAACATAGTGTACTATCTTGGCAAATTTGTAATGTCCTAACAATGTATATAGAAAACTGTTCAAAAATAAGGCCACACTATATTGATCTATATCTAATAGTGTAGTATATCATCCCAGGATTTACAATTTAAAGAGTGTTTGGATATTGCAAAAAGAAAGTCAGATAATAGAATTGTGCAATAGGTTAAATAACTTAGGGCTAGCTGGAATCACAACAATCATCAGGTTAAAGCAATTATAGATTAAATACTGGGAACCTCTTAACCTGCTTACATGTAACTTACTAAACAATCTTCTGGGAAGGGGCAACTTTGCATTACAAGTATTAAAACTGATCAAAGATATGGAGGTAACTTTTTATAGCTGGAAGTAGAATGATGTCTTTAATTGGAGTACTGGAAACAGTCCAATTAAAGATAATCAGATAATAAAAAAATATAGTAAAGCCATTCCATTACTCAAATACAATAAGTTGATGTATATGGATCAGCTTATCAACTATGAAACTAGAGAAGTATTGAACTGGCGAATGCTCCAACTCTTACAGAAGACAAGTAAGGGACCTATTCCAAAATGGTATTTATCAATAACAAGAGAAATGCAAGGAAACAAGCTAGAACAGCTCACAAGAACTTGGAAAGAAGATTGATTAAAATGAAGTCCAGAATATCCAGTACTCAATCTTAACCTTGATAAAATGCAAAAACTTTAGGTGGTCACCAAAAGCAATAATCAACAGCAGCAACTTGTTTGAGGAAAGTTGATTCTAGATAACAATAAAAGATGTATTAAAATAGATCATTTCAAATGTGACAGCTCTAAGGAAAACTTAGGATCAAACCTAATACAATGCCAGGGCTGCCCAAAAGAGATCAAGATTGAAAAATGATACATAGTAGAATCAAATATAGAACAAACATATATGTTTCCTTATTTTAATACTAGAAAATCTACAAGGAGAGCTCAACTTTTAAAAATCTCTTATTCCAAGGTAGCACTAGAGGAATCAATAAGTAGAACAACTTATAGAGACTCAGTGACTATACAATGTAATAGAAAGCAACTGGAAGAAGTAGCAGTCGAGAACTGAGAGAAGAAGCTTATTAAAGAGAATATTAAAGAAGGCATGTATCAAACCCATCTAATTGAAATACTTAGGTATAACAAGAGGGATAATAGCAATAACACAATAACCTTTTACTCTAATGGATCTCCTATTGATTATGGAAATGAAAATATGAAGATAGGTACAGCATGGATATAAATTAGAGAAGCAGGAAGAGAAAACAAGTTCCAAGCAAGGGTAGTTGATTGACCTTTATCCACAAAAGCAGAACTAGTAGTGATAGTCACTATACTACTAGAAGTACTAGTTAATAGATCTACACTGATAGTTAAGCCTGTATCTACAAATAGAAAACTATAGAAAAGATGGATCCCAAAAAACCCATAAAAGATGACTAAAGGAACAAAATTGGTCCTTATGGGTATGAATGTTGATCCTGATAAAGAAAAAAGAATTAGATCTAAATTTTATCAAGATTAAAGTACAATTCAACATTTAATATAATAAGGAGGCAAACATTTTAGTCAAAGAAGCATTAAAGTTCCCAACAATAGAATGGCAAGATCTGGACTTACCTAAGATTATTACCAAAATTAAATGGCAAGATATAGTGTTTGATGCTTCAATAAGGTAGTTTGTTAAAAAAACCAATGCCAAAATAATGATACACCCATGGAAACTCAAAATAAAATAGATAAAAAGTGGGATTATCAAATCCAAGATCAGCACAGGCATACATGGGACCTAGTTTGGGAACAAATGAATAATGGGCACCAATGGAATACCTCCTTCAAAGAATTATAAAGAAAAAGCTTTCTTGTTAAGATAATTAATGATGAGCTACTCACATTAGCAAAGCTAGTCACAAGAAAACCAGACTTATACAAGCAAGTAAAATGTCTTACATGTGAACAGTAGGAAGAGATAATAGAACACTTTTTAGAATGTTCAGCATATAAAACTCAGTAGCAAGAAACCTGGCAAAAGGGTATAGAAGATATAATGCAAGGTTTCAACAAACTTCTAGCAGATAAAAAAAAGGAGTCAAAAGAAAAAGAGATAAATCTGGCAGTTGATAATGGAATAGAAAAAGGAGAAATAGATAAGAAAATAGCTCAACTGGTAGAAAGAATTTCAAACACTAGTTGGGATAAACTTAGCTTCTGCATGGGACTAATTAAAAAGACCTAATGGATGAGATAGCAGACTCGAAGTGTTATAGAAAGAAAATCAGTAAAGAAGCAAGAAAATGGATAATGAGATACAGAAGAAAACATGTAACTATTTTAAAAAGAAAATTTGGAATATCAGATATAAAAAGGTGATAAAGTGGTAACGTCATATTGGGAATCAATAGAGATGACAAGATCAAAAGGCTGACACATCTATAGAGACAAAGAAACAGGGCCAAGGTACTAGGAAATCAGTTATATCAAATATTATTAAAGAAAGAAGAATTAGAAAATATGATGCTCAAATAGGTCCTGCAAGATGGTTGGATTTTAATCATTGTCAGAACTCAAAAGAGTGATCTGCAGTAGTAATCTGTAGGCAATGATGTTAAAAGTTGGAAGGGTATTTACCTGAACTTCCAACAGAGTAATAAATTATTCCTGAAGTTGTACTTAGAAAGAAAAACAACCAAGATGAGTAAGTTAGTTAAAGAATTAGTTTTAGTATCTCATGTTATATATACAGCTTACAAATGTTTAATAAAGCATATGTAACTAGCCTAACAGAGTACAAAAAAAAAAAAAAATTGATTTAACTCTTTCTACTAATCCTCTGACCACACACAAAAAAAATATTTACAAGAAGTTTTTATACTTCTAAGCTAATAAAGTCTTATCACTTTTCTTAAACCAACTTGAAGAAGCTTCAAGAGCTATTAACTACTTTCCCTCCTATTGTTTACTCTCCTCTTCAAATAAAACCTAATCTTTAATAACTATAAAAGATCAAAAAACACCTTTCTTACCTATGGCAAGAAAGTTCTGAAAGGAAGAAGAACCAATGATGCCATCACCTTACAATATAGAAAAATACTACAGAAGTGTGTACTCGATGAGAGACAGTTTTTTCATTCTCTTGTCACCTTGCTACCTTCTCATAGTACCTGTTTTTGGTTTTTCTGGGAAATTTTGCCTACCTCAGTTTGACCTGAATTTAAATAGCACAAAGTTTTTCACACTGGGATTGGACAGATGGATCTCATTAGTAAAATAAGTAAACAAGATTCCATTGGTCATCTCACGTGTCTAAATGCATTTTCTCAACTCCATAAGAACCTGAGGTTCACAATAAGTCATTATGCTCTAGTGTGAGATAAAGACACAGTCAATTCTTATATCATTGGTTAAGGGAAAGAAAGAAAACATACTCTTTCTCTTTCTCTATCAAAAAAAAAAAGGAAGACTAGGATCAAAGGAATACAAAATGAGAATAATAACTTAAAAGTGTTATGCCTATTCTTTATTAGCATGAATTTTAGAAGATTAGGAAGATCTTAGGATTATTCACATATAATTAACAATACCGTAACTAAAAAATACATCACAGGAACACTAAACAATGGTTCAATCATTATGGATGGTAGTATCCTGAGGAAAACAGTATGATATTTGTCAAGCTGAAAAAAGTGTACATTGAAAGAAACAAGACCTTCCTTTCTAGGCTAGAGGTTTTTGTAGTCACCAGTGCCCTTTTACTTATGTCCTAGAGCCCTTCAAAATTTTGACATATCATCACCTAGAAGAACATCAGTAGAAGATCCTATATTGGATAGGATATAGAAAGAAAAGATATGAACTGGCAGACAAGAACCATAACATAGAGATACTAAAAGTAGTGAAGGAACAGGCAATATATCCTGAACTGATAAAACCCTTGAAGAGTAACCAACCCATAGTATCAATATGGTAGTAGTAATGTATTTCCAAGTCACCCATAATCAAACCATTTCTCTCCTCCTTCTGGTGCCTTTTTTGCAATACAGAATCTTCACCTCTGTTTAAATTTGTATAGTCTAGCATTATTTTTCTTCCTTGAATAGAGAGTAGAGTAGGATATTGAACAAAATAACAAAACAAACCAGAGTATCTGTGATAGATTATAAATACTAATCTCCTTAAAAAATTTTCATCATCCTAATGGCCTTCATTAGGTCTCTATCTGAAGATAGTTTAGTTATGAAGCGATTTTCTTAACCTATCATTAGTTTAATAATTTGTCATTGTTTTCTTTTGATCATACACTACATGGACAAAAGCATCACACATCTTAAATTTATTATTATATAAAAATGTACATAATAACTTTATTTAAAATTTTAATATATTATTGTTTATATTTTAAAAAAACACATGTATAATTTTCATGTTTTTTCAATAAGTAAACATTAAATTAAATATAAATACATCT
>CAJVPT010002398.1:0-17812 GCA_910592055.1 Acaulospora colombiana
TCAATAGCACAGTGATAGTGCTTCCAGGTTGCAATCACAAGGTCTGTAGTTCAATACCACTTAAGGACCAAAAATCAAAAATACCCTTCTGATCAGGTTTACCGGTTATCCTATGAAAGTCATACTCAATCATTCGGATTCAGCCAAATTTAGTTAGGCTGCATGAAGATGGGACCTCTGGTCTTTCTGATAATCGTGGGCTGAAAATAGGTCGAAGCAGGAAAGGTTGCATGAGGAAAGGCTTCTGGTCTATCTCCCATAAAAAGCCCACAACCCCCCTGGTACAACAGATTCCATAGCACAAACCACCCTTCTAGCTCAGGATATCCCAATCTGGTGCTCTGCTTAAATGGAAATCAGTCAAATGGGACTGATCTGATGCCACAGGTGGTGACAAAGAAGGTAACGTGTCCCCTTCCGAGGTCTGAGCGAATAATATCTTTGGAAGTATTGGAGTGTAAAAATCCAATCCTGTCAGGTACATACAGTATATAGCCTAGTTTAGTGAATATAATAAAATTTATAACAAGCTCACTGCTAGATTAACCTATCTTGCCGTTGATGACTGTATATTTGACCATTCGGCCTCTAGTTGGGTCTGCCCACTTTCTGAATGGTAGTAGATCCATCTAGAAATGCCGTGATAAGTTATCATTAATCTGCAGGTATATAGAAATATATAGGTTGTAAGAGATGATTGATATCAATACCCGGATTTTATAAGATTCATGATGTTAAGTAAAATTCTTAATAAAATGCACTCACATCTTATACTAGTTGTGGTTAAATAAAAAAAAAAATAATAAATAAATTAAAGCATGTATTACTTTTTATAAAGAATATATCAATCTTGAGAAGAAATAGATGATTTATACCAACATATAAACTATCAGAACTATCTTTATCTAACATAAGCCTGATGATAATGAAATTAATAAAATTATTAAACAATGTAATTCATAATCATTGTAATTATATAGAAACATAATACTACCACTGTTTAATTATATGAGCAGTCAAACATATCAAAGTCAAATCATATTACATCCCTAGAAATTCACATACACTAAAAAGAAGAAGCTATACAGTAATTTGTTTCTCATCAGTACAAGATCTGAATAATTCTTTAAAATAGCATATATTATTCATAGCTATAAATTCACCTGGAGTACTAAAGAACATTTTAAACAAAAACAAAGTCATTCTTAAGAAAGATAAGATTACATCTGTCAGAATACTAGGGAGCACTTTGAAAAGAAATGGTACAAGATAAAGAATTGGCTTATATAGAGAGTAGTAAAGATAATAAAGAGAAAGTTCACTTCAAAACAATATATAGTAAACTTTATTTAAGATAATTGAATCAAACTGATATTAGAAGCAATACTAGAATCAATTGATATATAATATCTGAGAATAAAACAGAAATAGAAAGAAATTCTAAAAAAAAGAATAAATCTAGAAAGAAGAAAAAAAAGGAAAAGACATAACTTTCAAGGTAACAAACATACTACTAGAACAATAGAAACTTCTAAATACTTTGCCACTAATAGTAATAGGAAGCCAATCAAATATTGTTATAAAAAAAGTTGATACAATAGATTTAAAAGTTCCTATCCTTAAAGTGAAATTAATTAAGATCCCCTTTATCAGATCTTGAACAATCTCAAATAATCAAATAATAAAATAAACCTAATTTAGAAAAAACAGATATTCAGAATAAGGTAAGAGTGAGGGGATAAAATAATCACTTTCAAAATTAGCTCCAATCCAATCAACATATATTAAGAGAGAGTTTGATCCATAAGAAGAATCAAGCTTATCTTGGAAAAAAGTTGTAACTTCAAAGTAAACAGCAGATATAGATATAACCCCTCTTTATATAATATATAATATATCATTAAATAACTTTATAAGTATACTCAAAAAGAATACTATCAATAAAATTGAAAAAGAGATCTATAGATCTATAGTACAGTAGTTAGTACTTCATAGATTATATCACAAGAGCCAAGATCAAATCCTCCAGAAGGCAACCTCTGAAAAAAGTAGGTAGTTATCTGTATCCATTGGTATAACCATATATAACTGATGTTTCCAAGTATAACTTGTCTATCAACAGTCGACTGGAGTTCCTGAGTGATATAAACTGGTCTATATATGGATTGTGATAAGGTCGAATATCTGAAATTGGGTAGAATTATCCCTTGACATGGCCGTATTACTAAAAAAAGGTAATAAAAAGAGTAGATATTGAACTGATAGCATGTCTTTGAAAGAAGTTATGAAGATTAAGACTGAAACAAACAGCTTCTGATATATCAAAAACTCAAGCATATGGCTGTGCTAGATTTTACAAACTTGAATATCGGAAGGTCTTGATGGAAGAAAAAATCTGCAAACCACTCTGAAGAACTTGAAAATATTGAAGAAGTTTAGGATAAAGAAAATTTGATGGCTTGATAACTGGACTACTCTTAATAAAACTGATTTGGGAATAATTAAGAAAGAATCACACATCTTTCCTCAAAAAGGAGATAAAACTTGTATATAGAAATAGGATATATATAGCTACTCATATAGATAGGTTTACTTTAAATATGTATAAGGCCTTGTTTAAAATATATGTGATATTAGTAAACATGGTTCTTGTGTAAAGGTCTGGGTTTGGGCCTCAGTAACTGCCATAAAGTAACTAAATACAGTATATAATAAACAAAAAATGTGGCCAAGGGCATATCTAAATATAGAATTATCCACAACCTATACTCAATTATTCAAGCTTCATATCAAACAATCTATTGACACAAGATAGATAAAGATCAAGAAACAAACACAATCTTCAATATAGCAGATGAGGTAATCAAGATAGCACTGATCAACATAACTGCAGATGGTATCACAAAATTTATTACCCTAAAAAACACAATAACAACCTTCATATACAAGGAAAGGATCAAAATACCTGACCTAATTTGCAAATAATTGAAACAGATATGACAAGCTGAACTCACACATAAGTGGAAAAATCATCAAAGAAATAGCAACATTTTTCCATCCCAGCAAAATGCAACAAACTGGAAACTATCCACAAAACTCTTACACTTATCTAAATTCATTAGAATATACACAAATAGGTTTGATTATATCCAACAAAGATTCGCAATCAAACTATGGAATTCTAAACTCCCGACTATGAACAAACTATATAGAAGAAAACCTGAAATATACGTCTCAACCTAATGCTTTGCATGCTTTGCGACAGAAAACAATATTCATCCTTTCTGATATTCACACCATGGAATCAAAATTTAAGAAATAATTACCTTAACAATATATCGGGAGATCATAGTAAGAATAGAAAAAGAAAGCCCATATACTGCAAAAGATAAAATCACTGAGTATATCCAAGAGTCCAATTTATGAAATCTTCTAATAAAAGATATCATTAGTAGAAAGATAATAAGCATGATTAGCAAGTTCATAAGTCTATATAAGATTATGGAAACTATTCAAAGCTGCATAAACAATATCCATTTCATCTTATATAACATTTGGAGAGATAGGTGTGAGCACCTTCAAGCATGGGAAAAGGTATAAGGCATCACCAACAAAATAAAAAAAAAAAGAAGAAAGCAAAGGGAAAACAATCCCAATCCTACTTTCAAGGGCTGACACAAATACAATCAATGGAGATTGCCACTAACATTTTAGAAAATATTATCCAAGGGTTCTCAAGCATTTTTGACATCCTTTTTATACATGTTAATGGAGCCTAGGTATGTTAGTACCTCTTCCAAGGACAACATGCCACAATAGATATAGTATCAATTGGTTTTATTGTTTCACTAAACATAGAAAAAGTTTATAAAATTGTTTTATATACAAGAATAAATATGATGTATATAATCAATAAAATAAGTAAAGTTGTATGTATTAAAAAAATAAATAAATAAAATTGAAAAAAAACACATGTTATATAATAAATATAATATAGATAACTCTTCTCTAACCAATACAATTTCAGTTTTAACACACAATGTCAGAGGAATTAATACTAGTTTGGATCAACAAAGGTTATACAAACTCTTATAAGAACTTAATATAAATATCCTAAGTATCTGCAAAACCAAGCTAACAAATTAAGCAGTAGAGTTCACCTTTACTTCACAACAAATACACAAGTTTTTTCACAGTAGCAATAATGAAAAATCCAAAGGATCGAGTGGTACTTCTCATTAACAAAAACATTTAAAAAAAGCTAAAATATAAAGAAAAAATAGAAGACTATATAATAGGTGTCAACTTTTTATCAACAAGATATAAGCTCTATATTTATCAAGTATATCTGCCATTAGAAAAAACTATAAGTATATTGCTATAACAACTATTTTAAAATAAAATCCTAGATAAGTAAAGAAATCACTTTAAGGTTATAATTATGGAAAATTTCAATACAGTTATCAATTCAATAGCAGATTGGTCATTCTTTAATAAAATAATACCTAGATACAAAAAAGTTGAAATAGGCTTTTCAACTTTCTAGAAGACTGGAACTACATATATATCCAGAACTCTTGAAAAGAAGAAAGCACTATATTTATATAAATGAACAATATATCATATAATAGAATTGTCTATATCTGGTTACCATTAGAAATTAGTCTAAACAATATATACAAATTTAAAAATATTTCAGTAAAAATATTATTGAGTAGTGATTATACTTTATTGTTGTCAATAATAATAACAAACAATCTGCTTAAGAATTAAATTCATAAACAATGCAGATCAAAAGGCAAGAAGATACTTAATTCAGTAAATTCTACAGTAGAACAATAGAAGAAATTCAAATTCTGGATAGAATGCAAGTTTTTAGAGATCAATTCTTAATCTTCCTGGTAAAAGTAGTAAATAATTCTCAAGAATTTGATGAGGCCTGGCATTATTTGAAGTCAATAATTATCAAGAGTATATATAAACACCTTAAAAAGAAAAGAATCTACTTTACTCCTAATACAAAAAAAGAAATGAAGATTGGATTTACAATTTCAAAGGAAGACTTCAAGACCTATAGAAAAGCTAATAAGATCCACTTTTTTCTAAAGAAATTACAAGCCAATTGGAATATTAAAATCTTAAAGAATGTAGAAAAAATTATTCAAAAATTAAAAAGTCTAAATAAATCTATTAATGAAAAAATTGCTTCTTTCCAGTTACAAGAAGAAATTCCAGAGCTATTATTAAAAGTCCCTAAGATAGACCATACCCTTAAAATGATATGCAAGAAGAAAAAAAGTCTTTACATTAGAAATTAAATTAAAGAAGTCTTAGAAAACAGATGTGAAGATCTCAAATTTAATCAAAAATAGATACTGAGCTTTATCTTGAACTGCAAAAGATCCAGAATTACACTAGACCAAGTATTAATCAAGAATTAGAAAAAAATAGGATACATAACTACTAATTCTCAAACCATTAAAAACAAGACTGAAGACTATCATAAAGAAGCTTTTAAACAAAGAAATATTAACTTTAAAAATCTAGATTCCTCTTGGAAAAAAAAACTACACAACCTAAAGAATGGATCAACCAAACATGGTATTAATTACTAACAAAGAAAATCAAAATAGAGGAATTAAAAGCTACTTTATAACATCTTTCAAACAAAAAGGCAGCTAGTCCCTCATATATCAATTATAAAATGCTCAAACACTTAGGTATCAAAGAAAAAGAGGCTTTATACTTACTGTTCAACAAAGTTTTAAGTACTAAATAAATATCTATTGTAAGAAATGAAAAAGTAATAATATCTATTCTATCTCTAAACCCAAACCTTAAAGATGTCAATTGAGTATCATAAGACCGATTGTTCTCCTTGAAACTACTTAGAAATATTTTATCAAGATTCTTATCAATTATCTATCAATGATATATAAACAATACAAAATCCTCAAAGGTTCAAACTTTGCTGATATATCAGATGAAAACACACCAGAACCCATTTATCTATTGAATAGTATTTGTGAAGAAGTAAGAGAAAAGAAAAAAAAACTATGGATTCTTTTTCAAGATATTGATAAGGCATATAATACAATATCTCTCTTTATGCTTGAAAAAGCCATAGATCAGATTTGAATTTCAACAACTATTAAGAAGATTATAATAGATCTCTTAAAAGACAGAAATTATAGCATTATTTATTCCAATGAACTTTCTAATTCAATAGTTACAGAAGATGATATAAATTAAGGGAAAACAATCTCTTCACTGTTATAGAAAATTTTTTATGATCCATTGCTATGTAAAATCAAAAATAACACTACATTGGGTTATACTATAGAAGAAGAATGATCATCCAATTTTCATACACCTAAGGAAAAGAATAAGTTTTCTCTAAGACAAATAGTAATAATTTATATGGATGATATGACCTGGATTATCAAATAAAAAAAGACTTGAAAAGTATTTTGAAAGAAGCAAAAAAGTTCTATATAGTGTTATGGATTATATGGATGATACAATTTATGTGTAATGATCTAGAATTTAAAAACTCAAAAGTTTGGTATGAAAGATTGAGTGTTGCTAGGTAAGAAACTATAAATAAGGCTTGAGTACTAATAAGGGAACTATATGTATCTGAAAAAGTATGAAAAGTTTAGCAAAGTTTAGGGTTAGTATAGTCGATTATAAAGTAAATAGCCTATTATTAGATTAAAAAAGTATAAATAGTTTACCAATGTATACTGAAAAGGCAGAGCTAAATGTGTTAGGAAAACAATTTTCACTAAGAATAGATATAAGAGTTAGTAATATACTAAAGAAACAGAATGCAATAAAGAGACACTTACCTTTGTCCAAGTCAATCACCATGCCTCTACCTTTCCTAAGTGTTTTTATAGGAGATGTTTTCTACTTTATAAGTATTTGTAAGATATCTGAGTTATGTAAGGCGCTACTAATTAGTGACAGACTCACTGGATTAGCCCATAACAATAGCAAATGACACAAATTAATGTGACAAAGTCAATTCTCCTTATCATTAATTGAAATCTTCAAGACTCTAGAATAGTTCAAGCTGAAATAGAATATATTACAGTTCACAAGATCAATAAAAAGGATTAGATCAGATTTCTTGATATTTGGTTAGGATCAAAACAGAAGAACCAAGATATGATTAGTTCAATAAAATCAAAAATCTGGATAGTAGTTCAGACAATAATTAAAAAGAAGTTATAGAAAAACATGTTTGATATATTATTAATAAAGTTTTAATTCCAAGAATATAATATAGAATGCAATATATACACTTGAATAAAAAAATATATGATGACTTAACAGCTATATTCAGGAAGGTTTTCAAGAACAAAGCTTTAATCTGTGAAACAATTTCAAACAGTTGTATCCATAACAAAAAAATATATGATCTTAAAAGTATTTGGGAAATATAGTTGGAAAGCTATATATAAGCACTATTCTGTTAACTTAACAACAGTGAAATCTTTGGCATAGTGACCATAATATGATTGAAACAGAGCCAAATCAAAAGCTGAGAATCTGGAAATATTTTCAATAATTCTATAGACTCACATAAGTTGATAAAGGGCAATTTGGCAGCTGCAATATTAGTCCTAGTCAAAGACTTATAAATTATGTTTCAAAGTTGAAGATGAAAATAAATCTTTAATATCAAAGAGGTATTCTATCTATTAAGTCAATTCTATAAAATGATAAAGAATATAAGAAACCATTCCATCACTATGGAAGTATAAATCATGTTTTTGGATCAAATTATTAATACAATTACAATAATATTTAAGAAATGAAAAACAATCCAGATTATCTTTAGCAAGTGCAAAGGATCAGCCCCCTTTTGGTACAAAAAAATTTATAAAAAGATAACAGAGAATCAAGATCACTTAAAAAAATTATTACTTGGACTAGATTGGACAGACTACAATATGCAAACTGAAACATTTCCACATATCCAGATAGGAGAAAAATATACTGGGCAGTTCATTTCAACTCTTCAACTAATATATTAGGAATGACATTCTCAAACAATAAAATCCAGTTCACTTCATATCAGTTATCATATAATCCTACTAGAAACTATACTCTACTTTAATTAGATAAATCATCTCAAGTATTAAAAGTAGTTCCATCACAAATCTGTCCCCTCTCATAATTAAATAAATATAAAAATCTGAGAAAAGAAAAACAAGTTTTTCTGCTAAACAATTTTACAAACTGGTAAATAATTACAAGGCAACAGATATCAACTCTATCTATTTTCAAATCTGTAGAAATAGAAATTCAGATAGAAAACTAGGAAACTATATTAATAAGACAAGCCATTCAATCAAACAAATATATAGAGAAACTTACAGATATCATGTAATACAATAGAGAGAGTATAGTTAATCAATTCACTTTTTACACAAATGACTCTTATAAAAAATAGACAAAAGATGGTAAACTTGAAATGAGTTTTGCTTAAATTTTAATAGAGGATGGCAAAGTTGAAAAACAATTCTCAGCAGGGGTATCAGTATGGCTATCAGCAACTAGTGTAGAAATATTAACCATTCTTACTATACTATTTACTGCCTCTTGAAACATAACAGTCTCAATCTTTATTGATTGTAATATTGCAATTAAGAGATGAAAGTCCATCAGTTCACAAACAGAGATATTAACAAGGAGATAGACAAAGACTAATAACTGATCAATATAAAGTAAAATCAAATATCTAGTAAAAAAGAAAGATCTTACTTTGAAAATTATAAAGGTCAAGGCTCATATAACTAATAAGTTCAATAATTAGGTGGATCTACTTGCTAAAAAAGCTAGATGCAAGAATTTGCTAATCTGGAATCAATTACTAGAGTTAGGAAAAGTTCTTACAATAGTTATATGGAGCAAATATACAATAGAGATCAGTATTAAATAATTTGTTAAAACATTAAATAAGAAAAGAATTGGGAAAAATTGAATAGTACAAAAAAGAATCCAAGAGCTGTGAATCCAAAAAAATAAAATTATAAATTGGTTAACCTTTCTAATTAACTTAACCTATAATAAATTTCCAATACTACAGATACTTAAGAAAAGAAAATCAGATATTTATACTATAATGACTTGCCCAGATGTAATCTTCAAGAAAAGACATTAGAACACCTTTTTAAATATTCAGCCATCAAAGAAGCCAGAGAAGGTATACGATGGAAAGAAAAAGAGAAAATCAATCACTATATTTATAAAGAAATTAAAGATTAGCAAAAAATTTATCCTACAACTGATAATTAAATAAGTAAATGGTTAAACAAGATCCAGCAATCTGATAGAAGCCTTTTAAATACTATTTGTAGATATATAGAAGAAAACTAAACCATCTTCTTAAAGAATTACTTCAAAGTGCAATTCAAAATTTTTCCAGCATTCATACAAAGCATAATCAATATGTTTTGTCATAAAATAAGAAAAAACTTTAAAGAGAATATCTGGAACAGCTGCCGCACTAAAGTAATAAAGTGGAAAAAGAAGCAAAATGTTATTAAAAAGAATAAAAGATCTAAAGATCTAAATATAGATTCAATGCACAGACTACAAAGAGCAAAAAAAATCTTCAATATCCTTGAAAGACCTGGAGAAGAAAACTTTTGAAAAAAAGAAAAAAAAAAAGTATATAGAAATTATTAAAGATTGGATTTATTATGATATTAAATGGCTTAGTTTTTTAACTGCAGATAGAATTTAGAATGATCTATAGTAATAATCTGTAGGCAATGATTTTATTAATTAAAGGATTTATCCAAGTTAGTAAATGAGTAGAATATCATTTTCCAAGTTGTATTTAGAGAAATAGTTTTTTGATAATAGGTGAATTAGTATGTGAAAGTCAAAATATCTTGTAAATATCTTTGTATATATAGTTGCTTCCAAAAGTTTGAATCTATTTACTATGTTTTTATTATAAATTTTAACTTTGACAATTTTTAAATTATTAATTATACAGTCAAAAATTATAAAATTTATATATATTATATCTTAATATTTATTTTATTTCTTATATATTTTTTAAAAAAAAGACCTGTGAGTCAATAGCACAGTGATAGTGCTCCCAGGTCGCAACCACAAGGTTTGTAGTTCAATATCACTTAAGGATCAAAAATCAAAATTACCCTTCTGATCAGGTTTACCATTTATCCTGTGAAAGTCATACCCAATCATCTGGAACAAGCTTTAATCAGGTTAGGCTGCATGAAGATGGAACTTCTGGCCTTCCATCGATCAGGAGCTGAGATCTATGGTCATACTACCAGAAGGATTGCATGAAGAAAGGCTTCTGGTCTAATCCACCATAAATACCCCACAAGACCCTCTGCTCTGGCAGTCTCCAGAACCCCTGTCCTGCTAGCTCAGGATATCCCAATATGGTGCTCCACTTAAATGAAAATCAGTCAAATGGGACTGATCTGATGCCACAGGTGGTAACAAAGAAGGTAAAGTGCCCTTTTCTGAGGTCTGAGCGAATAATATCTAGGAGTATTGGAGAGTAAATTAAATCCCGTCGGGTACATACTATATAGACTAGTTTAGTGAATATAATTAAAAATTTATAAAAGCTCAATATTAAACTTAGCCTGTTTTGCCATCGATGACTGTGTATTAACCGTCCGGCCTCTAGTTGGATCTGCCCCACTTACAGAGTGGTTAGTGGGTCCACCTAGAGAAAACCGTGATAGGTTATCATTAATTTGCATGTATATAGAAAATATTTAGTTTGTATAAGATGATTGATGTGATACTCAGAATTTCATTATCTACGATATTAAGTTAATTCTTAATAAAAGCACTCGCATCTAATACCAGTTGCAGTTTAAAAATAAAAAATATATATATTTTTAAAAAAATTTTTATTAATATATTTTAAAGTTTTGTTATTGCTAAATATTTTTATTTTTTTATTAATTATTATATAATTTATAATAACAATTAATCAAAAATCTTTTAAAAGTAAAAATTTGATAAAGAAAGAAATTTTTTAACAATAATAAAATTTAAAAATTACATAAAAAAATTTTTTTAAAAAATATAATAAATAAAATTAGTAATAAGATATAATATATATAAATTTATAATTTTTGATTGTATAATTAAGAATTTAAAAATTGGCAAAGTTAAAATTTATAATAAAAACATAGTAAATGAACTCAAACTTTTAAAAGAAACTATATATAATAAATATATATCATGCTGATCTGACTATGGATTAAAAAAAAAAATCAAATAGTTTATATTTATATATATATATATATATTTTTTTAACCTACAGTCAGACCAATATAGCTTATCTATTTTATTGTAAATATATTTGGTATTTATATATTTTATGACTTTCACATATTGACTCACCTATCTATAAAGTTTAACCTTTTCTAGATATAACTTAGGAAATAATATTTCCCTTCCTTTGTGACTTGGATTATCCTCTAACCACTCAGATTATTGCTTACGCTCATCACTATAGATCTTTCAAAGTTCTAACTGTAATTAAAAATCAAACCATTTAAAATCTTTGAATATTTAGCTATTTATTATATCTACTATATTGCCTTGAGACTTCATTTAATCTAAGTCTTTTTCTTCTGTTATATTTCTAGAAGAAAGAATAGAAGAGTAATTGGTTTTCTTAAGAACTTGATCCATTTTTCTAGTCATATCAACTGATATTATAAGTCTTTTGAGTTTATTAATAATTCCTTGATTTTGATTTATTTAATATTAAAGTTATAGTGCTTGTTTCAAACTTCTTTCTTGAAGGTCTTATTCATTTTTTTACAAAATTTATCAATAGCCTCTTATGTTGTGATCAATGAAATTTTGAGAGCTTTGAGATGCTCTTCCAAGATCTTAGTCTTGTCTATATAAAACTATAAACTGTGTTATATATGTTTTTATCCTATTGTTTATACTTTTTTAACTTCCATCTAACTTTCGTCAAATAGATCTTTTGTTTTTCTGATATATTGAAAGATTTTCCTTTAATATTTGTCTTATACAATTGATCTTTCATTCTGAGTTTTAAAATATTCAAAAAAATGTTTTAGGATTTTCTTTTGCAACTTGCACATTGAGCATATTATGTTTAAATATAAGTCTGGTTTTTTTTTCTGTATGACTTGAGGAATAGAAAGCTTATCATAAATTAGATTTATCAGAAAACTCTTATTCTTGTTGGTACTAAAAAAGATATAAAAAGAATTATATAGATTAAATTGTTTCCAGAAAATTTATCAATCAATGTATTCATTGGTCTTAGATATATTTTTGCTTAGTCCAGGCTAACACTATTTTCTTTGTGTTCCATTTTTTAAAGAAAATCTCTAATACTAATATTAATTGTATATTCCTTCCAGGCTACTATTGTGAAAACCAAGTGTTTGTTAATAAATCAAAGTGTTTTATTTTCTAGTATACTTTGTAACCTATCTACTATATTGTTAAACTTATTGTTTTAATAGGTCTTGATTTTTTCAAATATGGGACAAAACTTTTGTAATTGAATTATCTTATATATCTTGATAACTATACTACAATTTGTATATATAGTCACTTTTTCATTTTTAGGTATCACAAAAAATTATAATAAGTATGGCTAGAATTTTTGCTCTTGTAACTAATAACTTTAATGTTGCCACTGCTAAAAATTGGTTAGTTATTATGTTGTTCTTAGTTTGAATCCATACAAAAACTATTTTGAGTTTATTCCCATTTTTTATATATTGCTTATAAGATCTGTTAGTAAAAAGAGTAAATAGCTTTAAAAACCCTTTCCATCAAAACCTTAAGATATATACCCAAATGCAACAAGCAATAAAATTTTGGGGAAAAAAAATATTCAGCCACTGGGAAACAGCTCCCCCAATCATTTGAACATGAATCCTGAATACTTCTTACTAGACATTGTGCTGACAAATGTTAAACTTCCAAGATTTTCAATAGTATACAGTATATCCAAGATAAAACCTCCAAAGTCTTTTTATCAAGACTAGCAATTAAAACTCAATTACCACCCACTATTCGCAACTACTCTCTAACATGGCTCATTCCAGTCAGAAATACCATCCATGATCCTAATAGCAGTACATCAATAGAAGTCATTAAAATCAAGTTCACTGCAAAATGGCAAACTCATAAAACTTCATCCACAATAACAGCAGCAGCTAGTTTCACTTCTAATAAAGACACTGAAATCCTTAATAAATTTATGATCCACCAAGCAAATTTCAAACTTTTGAGAAATGACCACTAATTAGTGGTCAGAGAGGTAGCCAAACATACTAACGATTATAAACTTCACTACCCCTGGAATAGAATTAACATCATAATGAATGAGTCCATGAAAACCTTCTCCCTGATAGACAAAGAAACCCCAGCCTCTCCTCGAAACGCTTCTGTACACTGGAAAATACAATCTTGATAGTACTAATCCTATTCAGCACCATCATATACATCAAATAGCAGCTCTACAGAAAACCTTACCGAAAATGTAGAAAATATCATCATCAGTAATATCTTACAAAACACGAATTCTACAATGAGTCCTGTAAATACTCTTTTACTAGACATGAATATCAACAGCCAATCATGCAACACAGAAAACATGATTACCCATAAAAATGACAACAACAAAAATAGCAAGGAAAAAAAAAAGGAAAATAAACAGACTAGTACAAAGTCTAGAATTACTAGCATACAATTAGCCATTAATCCATTTGCAGAACACCTGGAAAGATCATCATGAGCATATACAGTCACGAGTTTGAATCCAGATAATAAAGAAGGATCGTCAGTACAATCATCAGAATTAATAAAATCAGATGACACTGATATTGACCCAAAAGAATTTCAATCTTGAACCGATCAGGTAATAAAGAACACAAACAATAGGATAGCAGATCCCCAAGCTAGATACAATGAAATCATTGCAATGTGTAGCAAAATTGATACCCTAGCAAGAGAACTGAAGTTAACAATAGAGCTCTTTATAAGAATTAAAAACAAATCATCCATTAGAACTCCTGAAAGTCTTAAGGCAATCTTCACAAAAATAGGTTTAAGAGATAGAGCATTCTTCTGTATATTTATCCAAAATGATACAATCAAAGGTCAATATCAGATCCAATATGAAAAAGTAGAATCCCCATTTCACAGCAACTATTGCAACAATCATAATATTGGTTTTATCATGAGAGCAACCAAGAGAAAAATCAGAGCAACAATTAATAAGGTTCTCTTTGTGGCTTTCCTAAAAATGCAAGATTTACAATCATTTAAACATTGGTAAGTGATTGCCATCCTGGAATATGGCTTCAATTATTTCATGGATCCAATGGCTCCCAAAATAGCTTATGAGAAACTTTTACAGCAATGTGAGGTCCAAATAAAAAAACAACTGCTCCAACTACTGACATCTCCTGAACTAATACTAGCCTCAACAAAAATCAAGTTATCACATTCCATCTCCATTCAAACTCCAAGACACCTAGCACCAGTGGTTAAAAGCTTGAAAGCATATTATAATTTTGACCTATTACCTGAATCTTTTTTTAAAAAAAGATCAAATCTCTCGGGAACCCTGCTAAACTCATACTAAAGTCAGAGACTTATTTCTACTTACAAACTGAGCTCAACTTAAAGAGTTATACTCCTGGGTCAGTGAACTTAGTGATCACTACTATGTTTCAGGCAAACCCACAGACACATACTTTAAATTTTCCTCTTTCCTAAAAATATCTCCCTGCCTCTTACATCGAATTGTCTACTGAGTTAACTATTTATTTTCCAGTAGCTAATAATCCTACAGCTAGAAAGGAAGCAATCCAATTACTGAGGGAAGGCAATTTTGTATTAAAAGCCCTTCTATTTGATTATATCAAATCAAGATTATCTTTTCTTTCACCACATCAGTATAGTGAAGAATTTAATGTCCTTTTTTCTATACATAATCAAAAAGACATAGAAACATTAATTAATCACTTGAATATAACATATATAATCCACCTCCCCTTGAGTTCAGAATGGATATCTCCATATCTATCTCAAACTAATAAGTCTCTCATATCAAAGGACTTTGAATTTCTGAAACAATATCTAAACATCATGAAAAATGATCTTTACAGAGAGTCTCCAAACTTCAAAGAGACAGTAAAAAAAATCAAAGAAACATATTATGGCTCAATACCCAAGGAATTGATTTACTCTGTCCTATCTGACCTTCCATCATTGGAAGAAATCATAGAGATATTAACAAGTAATCAAATTAATCTTACACTCCTAATTGTAGAGGATATAAATCTGAATTCACATGTACATAAACTACATAAATACTTCTTCTTTAAAAAACTACCAACTGAATTCATTCATGAACCAGAGTTGCCAGATCCTGAACCAGCTCTTCTCCCACCTCTATTTTAATAGATATCAGGATGAACAAAAAAAAATAACAATAGTCACTCTTTTGGAGAAACTCCCTTTGCTGCTCTAAAAAATAATACAATCTGAAACCTTTTATCTTTAACAAATATTAACATGCAAGGATTTAATCAATGAGGTAAACTCAACTGACTCATCAACTTATTACCTAATTTCAGGGACATAACTATATGTACAGAAACAAAACACACTATCTATCCCCTCCTATCAAAATGAAATAATCTATATAACATAATTGCGAGCAAATCAAATAACTCTTCAAGCAATGGAACCTATATTATAATATCTGAAAGCCTAACTAATCACATCTTTTCAACATATACAGAAAATGAATTTTGATGCTCAATTCATCTAAAATTCAAACCCAAAATAGATATAATAATAATAGCAATTTACCTTTCACATGAAGACCAGCACAGACATATTGCAGTAACAACCTTGGCACAATTCCTAAAGAACAATAGGAACAAAGAAATAGTAATAGCAGAAGATTTCATTACATATCCTTACAAGTTACCAACAATAAATACTTCAATCAATAATAGAAAAAAAAAATTTATGATTATCTACATAATTTCATAGACATTGCCAAGATTATATCCAAAACTGAAATATTCATACATTACACCAGCACAAGTGCCTCACAAATAAATCAAGTCTGGATAATACCGAATCTAGCAAGCAGGATGTTCAATTATATAGTGAATATATCAGAAGACATCTCAACAGACCACAAACAATTTAAAATAGTATTTCAATGGTTTGAATACAAACCCAATAGAATTAAGTATACCACCAAAATATATTGATTCAACAAAGCCACACCCAAACAAAAAGTATCCCTACAGAAAGATATCTCTCTTTAGCTCTATACTAATCCCAAGTCAAACTGGTTATCATTTACCGAAATAATAAAAAAGGCCTTGGACAACAATATATCAATAAGAAAAGGCCAATTTCCCTAAAAAAAAAAATTAAAATTATTTTCAGAACTGGAAAATGCTATAAAACAAACTAAATTAGCTTTGCAAATAATAAAAACAAAGAGTATAAGTATATCCTTAGGTAAAGAAGCCATGATATTCCCCAACAGAATAATATCAACAAATCTCTCTCCAGCTTCTTTAAAAAAACTCTTTAAAATACTTTTGAAAGAAAAACAAATCCAAACTACATTATTAATCATGAACCAAATCCAAAAGCGAGTCAAGAACAACTTAATCAACTTTTGGCAAGCCTCCAAAAAATTTATCAGAATAGCCATAAATGAATTCAAACCCTCACTAGACCTATCAATATTACATGATGGAACAATGCTTCAGAATGATCCTGACACCTTGGTAGACATTATCACAAACCATTACAGAAAAATATTGATACCCAAGTCAGTCACCATCAAGGATAGATAGACAACAGAGTATCAACCAATTCAATAAATAGATGATAATATATATCAACACATCTTACAAAGTATTAGTACAGATAAACTGAAGAAATCTATAGTATCATTTTCACCTAACAAGGCATCTGGTCTAAGTAAAATTTCTTATGAAGTATGGCAACACATAGGATTTATAGCAATAGAGACGTTAAAAGACATTTATAATAAAATCATAATAACTGAAAATTCTCCAAAACAATGGACACAATTTATTATTACGCTGCTTCCAAAAAAACTAATTTGGTCCTACAACTTGAATAATATTAGGCCTATTGCCTTAATTGAAACCGAACGTAAAATATTCACAAAAATTTTCCATACCAGACTATCATCAGTGCTAACAGAGAATAACATTCAGTCTCCTTCCAATTATGCAGGCACAAAAAACCAAAGTACAATGGAACCTATTGTTATAATAAGATCCCTTATTAATACCTATTCCGATCTGAACAAAAAATACTAGCTGGCATCCTTTGATATATCCAAAGCATATGATTCTGCCAATCTGGATAGTTTAAAAGTAGCAATGCAAAGAATAAAAATACTAACAAAATTCATCAACATTATTCTCAACTTACTACAGAACTGATCTCTTCAATTTATCACTTATTACCAGCTTACTTCAATGATAAATGTGTTACAAAGCATAGATCAAGGAGAGACTATCACTCCTCTATTATAAATTATCTTTTATGATCCAGTTATCTCACATATATAACACAATTTACTATGAAACAATAATATCTTTGCATATATTAATAATGTTACAATTTTAATTGATAGTATATCCAACCTACAGAAAGCAACTGATATCTATACATCCTTTCTATATATGAATCACATAATATGCAATAAATTAAAAACTGAACT
>CAJVPT010002399.1:0-17809 GCA_910592055.1 Acaulospora colombiana
TGGGTTTTTCATTATTACAGCTATGGAAGAACTTGTGTGTTTGCTGTAAGTTAAAAGTGAAATCTGCTGTTTCTTCTATTAGCTTAGTTTCACAAATTTCCAAAATATCTATATCAAGTTCTTGTATAAGTTTATATAATCTTTGTTAATCAAGACTAATGTTGATACCTCTAACAGTATGTGTTTTAATTGTAATAGTATCATTTACTGTAAAGTTGTCTATGGTATAGTTATTATATAATATTCGTTCTTTGTCTATTTTTCTGATAGTATTTTTTTTTATTGTGCCGATAAGGTTGTCAAGTAGTGTGGTATATGTTGTATTGGAAAAGGTTATATTAATATCTGTTATTGTCTTAGTGATTATATCTTTTTTTCCAGATGAACTTGATTCCTCTTATGGATCAGATTTTCTTCTGATATATCTTGATTAGACTGGTGCTACTTTTAGGAACGGTTGCTCTATCACCTTCCTCTTACCCTATTTTGATTGCCTGTCTTCTCCTCAATTAAATTTATTCTATTGTTCAATCGCTTGAGATTGTCTAGAATCTGATGAATTGGATCTTGGTTACTTTCACTTTTAGGATAAGAGTTTTAGATCTGTTACATGTTCTTTGTCTATTGCAATAATTAATAGATTCTCTGTTACTACCAGTAACAAAGCGTCTAGAGGTCTCTGTTTTGTTGGCAATGAGCTTGTTGCCTTGAAGATTACTTCTTCCTTTCCTTCTATCAAGATATGTTCTTTTCTTGATCTCAGTTTCTGATTTATCCTCTAATATTGTGTACCAGTTGGACCTTATATTGTTTCTGATATCAGTTTGATCCATTTCTATACTATCAGTTTGTTGTTTATTTAACTGTGTGAATTTAGCATCAGATTCCTCCGCTTCATTGAAATCTTGTCTTTCTTGTGAACACTTTTGTTCATGATTGAAGTATTCTTTTGCACTCCATGTAAGTTTGCGACCATGAATGCAAATGTGATGTTTTAAGGCATTATTAAGATCTTGTACTATTGAGAAGCAAATTATAGCATAGCCTCTTCGTTTGAGTGTATTAGGATTTCTAGGAATATAGCATGTTCTGGCCTTGGTATGTTTAACTGCTTTTGCAATTAGCCCAGTGGTAGTGTTATGTACTCCATATAGTTGCAAGGATTGTGTATTGTGTTGTTTAATAATTTTGTTGATTTCTTCATCATCAGGTTTATTTTTAGAAAAAATAGCTCTAATTATTTCTGCTCTGGTGTGGATCATCCATTTTTTTTCAAGGTCAGTATATTGTTTGTGAGAAGTAATACATGTCTTGATTCTACGTTGTGACCGTGAGTGATTGTAAAGATGGATGTTTGTTGTTTGTCCATATTAATTGAGAACTGCCTTGATTTCTTGACATGAATAATTACGATCAATATCAATCAAGGTAACCACTAGTGATGATTCTTTTTCCTCCTGTGTTTTCTGAAACACTTTTTTATTAGATGGTTGGCTGGGGCTTGACCATTTATCTATTCCTAGGGATATTATGGTTAAATTGTCTTCCTCCTTTCTATAGATTTTTTCAAGGCATCTTAATACATCTTCTTTCTCTTCACAGCAGGATGTTGTTCAAGCATTGCCATTGATAAATTCTTTTATAAAGGGATAAGAGTCTTTTGGTAGGCTTAATGTATTTTGAAGATATACTATTTGTTTCATTTTGGTTTCTCCTGGAAGTCTTGAGGTAAATACACCCATTTTGAAGTCTCCATTTTTCTTGATGTGATATAGATTAATACTGGATGTTTTCCTATTTCTTGTTTTATATGTTTGCTGTTCAGCGATATTATTCCCTCTAATTTTTTCATCAATAACTTCCATTTCAATTTTGTCTTCTAGTTCTTTGTCTTCCATTTCGACTTCAGTGACAATTGGAATTTCAATTGGTGTGATTACTTGCACTTTCATAGCCATTGTCTTATCAGGTGAGTTGTTAATAGGAAGATCACTTTCAATCATTGACTGATTTGTTGACAATGGTTGTAAGGTGTATTGTGTTTGTTTTGCCTGTTCTATCATATCTAGGTATTTGTCTTCTAGAAAGGGAGCTAGAAGATCTTCTTCATTTCCTTGTCCTATGGCCCATAAGTAAAGGATATGTTGTCTAAGAACATTGGCTTTAATGAAGGTAGTGTGATCAATGTCTAGAATTCTAGCAATGATACTATCAATAATCAAGTATCTAGTTGGACCTGGGACTGGATTTGTGATAGTTTCTTGAGTTGAAGTAACATTTAAAAAGGTTTGTGAAACCCATAACTTTCTTTGTTAATCATATTTGTCCGTTAGTTAAACTAAAGTTTCAATAATATGTGCTTTTCTTTTCTTAACAACCTGTAAGAGTTTATGTTTTCTCATGGATATGTTGATCATATGATATGAAGAGTAGGTTACTATATATGGTGTTAATATATTTTATTAAATGCTGTTTTGGATAATGCTAAGTTTATTTATTTGTTTTGTTTGTTTGTTCTTGTTTATGTAAACAAGATGTTGATCTGTTGATCCACGTGTTGTAGGTTTGTTTATTCCTTATTATTATTTTGATAATATGAAAAAACCTTGTTGTTTGTTGTAACGTGTTGGTAATATTTATTTCATGTGTATGTTGTAATAGTATTGTTGATATTGTTGATAAGTCAATAGTAAACATGTAGAGTTGTGGGTTGTTGATAATTGATTTGCATAAACACGTGGAGTTATAAGGTTGTTGATAATTGATTTACGTAAACACGTAGAAAGTGTATTAATGTTGTTTATTTGACACATCTTTGAACTTGTTGTTTATTCGACATGTCTTTGAGCTTGTTGTGAAGATTATACGTGTCTGTATTTGCATGACATAATATTATTGAAATACTGTTGTTATGATGTATATGCTTCTTTACTGTATAGTCAATGAAGCTTGAACGTCCCTCTAGGTTTTATGAGTATTTGGACTTGGACTGATTTATCAGTTTGAGTTATTGCTTGTAAAGTTTCTCTTGGTGTCTAGAAAGGTGTTAACCTGCACTGGCCTAGCTAAAAGCTTTGTGAAGTTGATGTTGGACTTTCAAGGGCTTACTGTGATTCAGTCTTTCTTGTTGTTTTTCTCTTTCTAAAAAAAAAAAATTTATGTAGTAAAAGTTAATAATTTTGTAAAACTTACCTCTTCAGCACTCTGTAAAGAGTTCTTGAACTTGTTTTAGTAAGTTGTTTATTTGTAAAGGTGGTTTTTCTTGTTTTTTTTTGGCTGGTTTCTCTTTTTCTCAAAAAATTACCAAAAAAGGAAATTTTCTGAAAAATTGGGGATCAGTGAAAAGAGTTTTTTTTTTTTAATATTTAGTTTTAGTATATATTATACTACTTAAATGAAAATATACTTATATTTTTAATTGATTAATAAACTACAATCTAGCTTAGCTATAGATATTTAAAAAAAAAATTAAATATTATTTTTTGATTTTTTTTTTTAATTTGTAATTAAGTTAGCATGATATATTTTTATTATATATATACTAGATATTTAAAAATTGTTATGACTTTCATATATTAACTCACTCATTGTCAAAAAACTATTTCTCTAAATATAACCTAGGAAATAATATTTTATTTCTTTATTAATTTGGATAACTCCTTTAATTAATAGAGTCATTGTCTACAGGTTATTACTGTAGATTATTTTAAGTTCTGTCTGCAGTTAAAAACCAAACCATTTGATTCCATAACAAATCTAATTCTTAATAATTGCTATTTATTTCTTTCATTCTTTTTCTTTAATACTTTTCAGGTTCAGATCCTCTGAAGATAATAGCACTGCTTCTTGATCCTATCCAGTTTATATATTAGATCTGTACTTATGTCTTTTATTTCTTTTACCTTTTTTAATAATTTTCTATTTATTTTTCCATTCTATAACTTTGACACAATGATTATTTCAGATCTTCTTTTTGTGTTTATTCATATCTTTTAATAGAGCTTGCTAATTATATTCTATGTAGTTACAAATAGAATCTTAAGTTACTTTTTGAGATATTTCTTTAAGAAGATAATCTTATCTTCTTCCATATATCTATAGATAATATTGAAAAGATTCCTGCCAGATTTCTAAATCTCTTTTAACCATTTATCTATCTAGTTATTTATTACAAGTCAGATTTTTTCTTTATCTTTAACTTCTTTTTTGATATATTTGTTGAATCTTTTCATTTGCTTTCTGTTATATGTCTTTCCTGATTTCTTTAGTGGCTAGACATTCAAAAAAATATCCTAATGTCTCTTCTTGAAATTTACATATTAGACAAGTGATTATAGTATACACATCTGATTTTTTTTTAAAATATTTGTAGGACTGGAAGTTCATTGTGAATTAAATTAGTTAAAAAGCTTTTGTTTTTATTGATCTTGAAAGAGATATCGAAAGTATTGATTAGATTGAATTAATTTTAAAAGGTTGGCCAATTTATGACTTTATTGTTTTGGGTTCAAAGATTTTGAATTCTTTTTTCTGTTGTCCAGTCTAGTCCAATTTTTTTTTTATTGAATATTTTGATAAAATCTCTGATACCAATTTCTATTGTATATTTTTTCTATGTGGCTATCATGAGGACTCTTCCTAGCTCTGATAGCTGATATCAAGTTATTGAATTTTTTCGCCTTGCCTGTTTAGCAAATAAATCTACTTGATTATTAAATTTATTTATTTATGGATTTTGACCTTCAAGATTTTCAAATTTAGATCTTTCTTCTTCATCAGGTCTTTGATTTTATTTCACAATAGTCAGTTGATAATCTTTGTTTATCTTTTCATTGATGTTTCAATTTGTAAGCAGATAGATTTTCATACATTGACTGCTGTATTGCAATCATTATGAATCACAACAGTTGTATTTTGAGGGGTAGTGTATAGTATGATAAAAATAGCTAATATTTCAGCTCTAGTTGTAAATGGCCAAGTAAAAGCTCCTGCTAAGAACTGTTTAACCACTTTGGCATTCTCTATTAAAATCCAAGTTAAATCCATCTTAAGTTTACAATCTATTATTTTTTTTATAAGTGCTATTGATATAAAAAATAAACTGGTCAACCATATTTCTTCTATTATATTTCAAAATACTTATAAGTTTATTTTTATATTCTTCTGTTTATATGACTTGTTATATTAGTATAATACTCCAGTCTTTCACTTGAATCTCTACTTTGTAGATCTGATGGTTGATAAAGTTACTATTTGATAATATATATTTATCTACCAATCTATAGGATTTCCTGACAGAAGAATCTGTTTTCTTTTTTTCAGATTATTATATTTATTTAATTGTGGAAGAAGGTAAACTTGTGATAGAACTACTTCTATTGACTGTGCTATTCTATCTGATTAGAGATAAGTATAATTACTAGTAGAGTTATATACTAGCTAATATGACATAAAATAAAATTTGTTGTTTATACAGTAAATATTGTCTTTTTTAAAGTATCTGTCAAAATATTAGTATAGACTACCCTGTATATTTTTTTTCTATCTAAATTTGTTAGGAATTTTTTAGTCTATATATTGTAAACTATCTATTTAAGTTCATATAAAAAGTTTTGTAGAAGACCTTAATTTATTGTTGTTTTTTTATAGTCTTTTTTGTACTAGAAGAGAATTGATTCCTTGCATCTGCTAAAGAGAATTTGAATTGTTCTTTATACTTTAAGTATCATCATAGGAGTATTAATAAACTAATATAAGAATATGATTTTATATTTGTATAATAATAGAATGGTCTTTTTATATTTTCTATTATCTTATAATATTGATTTTATGGATAGAATACTTCACTAATAATTAAATGTTTTTTTCTATCTCCAACTTTGAAAAATAATTTGTATACTTTTTACTAGGACCAGTATTGCAGCTGCCAAATTTTCTTTGATTAGTTTCTAAGAGTTAATATAATTTTCTAAAATATTACCAGGCTTCCAACATTTAATTTGACTTTGTTTTAGTTTAATTATGGTAACAATACCAAAGGCCTTATTATTATTGAGTTAACAAAAAAGTGTGGATATATGGCTTTTTAGTTATATTTTTCAGATACTTTGAGATCATATACAGTGTGGAACACTCACTTTTAGAAAAAAATTTTTTTTTTATTTTTATTTATAAATAAAAAATTTATTAACTTTTTTTTTTTTTTTTTTTTTTTTTGTACAAAACAGGCCCACTTTATTAAGATTTTTAGAGTACATGATACTTTGATTACAAAGCTATTTTGTAAATATTTTCCTATATTACCTATCTAAAATTTCCTTAAAAAAGCCAGTTTGTCTTTTTAGACCCTCTGTAACTTGTTGTCCATATTTATAAAACTAATGTGCCTAGGCTCCATTAGTATGCAAGAAGATGTCATAAATGGTTTTGGTGCCAGAGAGTAAGGAATTTAATGTTATTGATTATACCTCTAATGGTTTCTGTTATTCTGTTCGTGTCTAGGTGTTGTGTTATAAGTGTGGTTATGCTCTTGCTGATTCCACCTCTGATTAGTGTGTCCCAAGTGTTGTGGTTGTTGAAACTGGTTGAGGCTTCAGATTTTATGTTGGTGTTGGTAGGACCATCTTTTCTTGCTGTTATTTCTCTGCTGATGATGTTGGCTATTAGTTCTTTGATATTCAGGTCATGTTACTTGCATAGAAAAGAGTGTTCATTGTCTTCTATATCCGTACATGTGAAGCAAGTGTCAGTGGCGAATGTATAAGGATGTCATTTTTTGAGTATGGACATGGTTGGTAATTCTTTGTTCCATATTTTTATGGAGAAGGTTCTGATTCTGTGGTCCTATGAGTTGCAGGGTGATGAGTTTATATTGGAGGGATGAAGGTTCGTTAATGAGTTTTTCTAGTCTATTTCCTCTTTTTGTTTGTCTGTCAAGGCTTTGTGTCTTTTTAGGTTGGTCCAGTCCCAGGTGTGTTGTGCCTGTTGTATTGTTGTGATGGTTTGTCTAATGTCGTTGAGGATTTCAGTATTGTAGAATTTGAAGATTATGCATTCCTTTTGAGGGATGTATTGTGTGAGAGTGCTTGTCATGTTGGGTGTGTTGTTGTCTAAGCTTTCCTGGGCAAGCTTGTCTACTCTGCAATGTTCTTTTGCTGAATTGTCTGGTTGGATTTTATGCCATGTGATTTTTAAGTGTTGTTGATTTATTGTTTTGATTATTGCGCTAACTAGTCTAATGTGTTTATGTTTTTTCACTGGTTTGGTTTTGGCTTCGTTGATTTTTTTGATGGTGATTGAGGAGTCGCAGTAGATGTTGCTGGTGCTTCCGTAGTTGATTAGGTTGATGGCAATGAAGATTGCTAGGAGTTCTGCAGTGATACTGGAACCTGGGGCTGCTATACTCATTGTTATTTCTGTTACTTGGTGCTCTGGATTTTTGAGGACTATGCCTATTTCTAGGTTTTTGTTGTTTTTTGCTAGGTTGAGAGCTGCATCACAGTATATATCGAGGTTGTTATGGGGTTTCATTTTGTTGATGAGGTTTTCCATTTAGGTGAGGGTTGTCTTGGGCATTTTGATTAGTTTGTTGAGTTTAAGGAGTTGTTTTGGGGTTGGATCAATTTCTACTGCAGTGACGGTATCATTGAGTTGTTGCCACCAGGTGGATATGCTTTCAGGAGATATTTGTGTGTGGAAGATATTTGTTGATTCATTGTTGGTTCTAGATTTAGTTGTTTTAGTAACTGGTATTTTGCCTAGCTCATCGTTTTGGGTATTGATACAGCACATGTTGCTTCTGCCATCCTTAGAGTTTGTAAGGTCACAGCTATTACAAGCTGTGAGTAGAGAGTTATTTGTGTGTTGGTAGTGTCTGAGTTTGGTTTGTTCTTTGTTGCTGCTTAATCTTTTCCCTATTACTAGTTGTTAGTTGATTATTGTTGAGTATCAGGTGGATGTACTGATACTGGTTGAAGCATATTTAATTTGGGTGAAGGCATTAATATCTTGTGGATTTTTTTTGTTTTTGAGAAAGGTTGAGCTGATCGAAATGAGATTGAAGTACTATCCAGATTCTTTCCTTTTGTTTAGTTTGTTGTATAATCCCCCTACCTGGTGCCATAATAAGGTCTTGGTTTAGAAGGTATCTAAGGTCTGTTCAATATCCATGATGCAATGGCGTCTCAGGGCTTCTCTATGTGTGTGATACCAGTTTTGGTCAGTGATTTCACTTATGTGGTGGAGTTGATTCTTGGGGTTGTTGGCTTTGATTTTGTTAAGGGCAGTTATATGGTTTTGTTGGAGATTGTTTAGGGCATCATGATAGAAATTGTGTCCTGTTTTAAGAAAGTTTGGGCAGTTTTTCAAGGTGGAGTTTTTCTGCCATACAAGCCATTGTAGGTTTTGGATCCTGGTGTGACAGATTTGACCTGCAGTGTTTTGAGTTATATGGAGTTCTTGTAGGTCACTTGCATGTTTTTGGAATTGTCTTGTTTGGATGTCATGGATGCCATAGTATGTTTTGAGATAGAGGATGGAGTCAGGAATTGTTATTGCAAGGTTGGCCTTATACTTCATGCTTCTTTTGATCCTATGGTTGATTTTTTGAATTTCGAGCTGACTGAGGACTAAGTCTCCAGTTAGGTATTTGATTGTTGGAAAGAGAACATTGTTGATTATATATTTGTGCATCTTGTCATTACTTGTTTTCCTTTCTGCCATGGAGCATATTATGTTGGTTTTTTTCCATATTAGGCTTCTCTGGGTTTTTTTCCCTGGTCACATTTCATGCCATACCCTAGGACTCTGATGGCATTATATTTGTCAACTGGGTCGATGGTGTGTTCCTTGATAGTAATGCTTTGTTGTTGGGTATTTATGATGAGGAGTTCTGATTTGTTGTAGTTGACAGTGATGTCATTTAGAGAGTAGAAGGAGTTGCTGATGTTGATTATGTCTTTCAAGTATTGTTTGTTTTGAGTGATGAAGGTTGTATCATCCATGTAAGCTACTATAGAGATGTTTATATTTGATTGTGTGAGACTGTGAGGGTCTTGTCTGTGTGTTCGGAGGTTGTATCCAGGCATCTTACTGATTTTGGTGATAAGTGGGTCATAGTAAATGCGCCAGAGGATGGGTGATATTGTGTTACCTTGGTTGATTCCTTTATGAACAGGGTAAGGGTCTGTGTTTCCAAAGTATGTGATTACTGAATTTTCTTAGTTAGTGAAACAGTTTTGAATTATGTTGATAGTTTTGGTTAGGATTTTGATTCTTTGCATGGCTTGGATTAGGCGATTGATATTGACTGTGTCAAAGGCCTTGCTCATGTCTTGGAAGAGTATATAACATGATTTGTATGTTTCTCAGGCATCCTTTAAGACTCCATTGATAATAGCGATTGGTTCCCTGGTGCTTTGTCGGGTAGGGCAGCCCAGTTGTGTTCAGAGAGTATGTGGTGTTTGGTTAGTATATTTGATAGTCGGATGCAAATGGCTTTAGTAAAAATCTTTTTTATGGATTCTAATAGCATTATAGATTTGGTAATATTTATGTTGTGCTTCCAGTTTTTAGGTTTTGGAATGGGGTAGATAGTGCCATATTTCCATTCCTTTGGTATCTTTTCTTTAGTGAGGATTGTATTGAAGAATCTGATTAGGCCTACCAGGCTATCTTTGTTAAGGTGTTTGAGGGTGACGTATGGTATATTGGATGGACCCGGGGCGTATTTGTTACGTGTTTTGCTGATAATGGTTTGGATTTCCTCCTAAGTAAAGGGCTGGATGGTGGGGTCATACCAGCTGGCTTTGATGTCCTCCTTGGACTAATATTCTGTGTTTCAGATAGTGCCCTCGATATGTTTGATGTCCTGTTAGTATTTCCAATCTTCAAAATGTTGTCAGATTGTTTGTTTTATTTGCATGGGATCTGTAATAACTGTTTTTTCATCTGGAACTTCTTTGATAAGTCTATTGGTTATAATGCTTCTCTTGGGTTGATTGAATAAGGATCTGATCATTTGTTTTTTGTTTGTGTCAAACCAGTTCTAACATCTGGATCTTGCTTTTTGGATATCATTTTTGATTCATTGATTGATGGATTTTTTGTATTTGAGTTTTTTCAGTGTCAATCCATTGCTCAATTTCTTTGATGGTTGAGTCAAGGTTGTCACTTTCCTTGATAGTTAAGGAGGGGATATGTTCTTGAATACTTTTAGTTAGGGATGATAGGGTGGATAAATTGAATTTCGGATTGTGGTTCTTGAGGTGTATGAGTTGATGCCTAGCTTCTGCTAGCTGAAGTAGAAGTATGGGTCTTAGTGAAGGAATGTTTTTTATTCTTTTCTTTTTTCTTTCTTTATATTTTGCGATATGGCTATTTCTGCTGCTAAAATCTAGTTGCGGAGAGTGGTCCAGAGTTTGTTGGTGTCTGTATTCTCATTCATCATTTGGTTCCAGGTGGGCATGCATGAGTCTATAGATTCCACAAACTTTTGCCAGAACTGTTCAAATATTGCTGCCCAGTTGAATCTGATTGCATTTGTAAAGTGACGGAAGCGTTTGATAAGAGTTTTGCATTGCCATGTTTCTATGTATGTTGAGACTGCCTGTAATCTGTGGCTATGTTTTATTCTGTAATGTATGCATCTATGGGGCACCAGGTTGGGCATGAGGAGATCCAGATTGCATCTATTCTACTTTTTGAAGAGTTGGCTGTCCATTTAGTAGACCATGTATATTTTTTGGAGTGTGGTTAAAGATAGCGGTATGTGTCTATCATGTTCATTGTGGTGAGCTTGTCGAAGAAGGGTTTAGTTTTGTTCGAGTAATGTTTTCTTATAGAGCCGTACTTATCTTTGTGACAGTTTGGATATGTATTGAAGTCACCGGCTAGAATTATGTACCAGTTCTCATTGTTTTTTGTGGCAATCAAATTGATTATTGTTTGCATTAGTCATTTCTTTTGCTGGTTGGATGTGGCAGGTAGATATGTTTCTATGATTCGTATGTATCTCTTTTGAGGAGACTAGATTGATACAAAGAATTCTGCCTTCATATCTATTGATGTTGATGACTCTGTCCCTGAGGTTGTTTTGAATTGCGATACCGATGCCTGTGCTATGACCTTGCTTTTCTATCAGGTAGTATATGCATTTGCTTTCCAGGGTTGTTCATCATTGTTCTGGTTTGTTTTAGTTGAGATTAGGATGTCCCATTGTTGTTGTATCCATGTCTCTTCCCATATGAAGCATTTTGTTTCGTCTTTGAGTCCTTGATAGTTTAGAGTTGTGATAGTGAGATAGGGTCTGTCAGTATAATCGGGATTGTTGTAAAGTTGTGCTGGATTTGTTAGTTCTGAATAATGTATAGAGGTTTGTATAGGTGTAGGTGTATTTTGCGTGTGGGTGTCTGAAGTGTTATTGAAGTTGGTGGGAGTTGTATTCTTGTTTGGTTGCTTGTGGGTTACTTCTGAATTCTCAAAGTTGCTTTGGTTGTTTCACATTATTGTGAGGTGGATGGGTGGGTAGGATTGTTTGGAATTAGAGTAGAAATTGCATTTATGATGGTGTTCATTTTCGGTCCATTTTGTTGATGGAGGAGTGGAGTTGATGTTGTGTCTCTTGTATGTCTTGATTTTGGTTTGGGGATGATGGTCGTGTAGAGTTGAAGGGTGAAGGTGTCTTGAGATCTGTTTCCATGTTACCTATGCCATCTTCATCATAGTATTCAAGGTTAGTGATACGTTCATCGAGGTCTGAAATGGTTTCCTTAATTTCAGCAATTTCTTTCATAATCGTGTTGAGGGTTTGTAAAATGTTAAGGAGAAGATCTTGTTCTTGATTACTTTGTGGTTGGTGATGGTGGTGAGATCAGAGGGCTGCAGCATATGATCTATGGGCTTTGTTCCTTGAAGCGGTTGGGGTGTGTTAATGAATGTTTCTAGTGCCCATAGGTTGAAATTTGTTATATAGCTTGTCAAATCTTTCGACTTGTTCCTTGTTGTATTCAGTCCATTGTTGTCGTGTTTCTTTCCTGGAGCATTGGGCAGCTAGGGGATCAGCCTGGTCACATATGGTGCATAGTTTGGTGGTTATTGGGAGGAGGGTAACATCTGTTTCTCCTGTGTGAATATTTTGTTCAGAGCGTTATCAAGGTCAGTTTTGATTTCGAAGCTGATAACTGCAAATCTTTTCCTGGTATATGACATGCGACAGGGGATATAACAAGTTTTGCCATTGATTTGTTCTAGTATATGTTTGAGGTTAAAAACTATTGTGTTGGAGGGAGGCCTGTGAGTTTGGCTATGATAGAGACCTTGTCTTTCATTTGCTCCATATTGAGGGTTGCATCGAAGATCCTTACTGAATCTTCTTTGATTAGTGTGCTACCCTGGGTTACTAGTTGATCTCTGCTCATTTTGTCTTGATAGATGATAGTCGCATTTTGCCACATTTGTTGTGTTCGCATGGTGATGTTGGTGATCGTTCCAAATCTGGCAAAAGTAAGTTGGACGTCTATGAGTTTTGTGTATAGTGGGATATCCCATACTCTAATACTATTCTCTAATTTAGTAATGGGGCTGCTGATCTCCATGTGTGTGAGTTTCTTGTTGTCTGTATTTGGTAGTGTTATAGTGCTTCCAGTTTGGGTTGCTTCCTTGTTGTCAAAGAGGGCTGTGATGTAAAGAATGTTGTCGTAGAATTCAGTTATAATGTTGAGAAGGCCTTCAGGGGATCCAAGGGCTCTCGTTACTGCAAGAATCTTGTTACCGATGATTTCGCCAGGGACTTCGTCAGCTATAATACCAATTTTGCTTCGAGTTCTGCCATATCTAATTTGAGGGTCGAAGGGAGATTTGGATCAAGGGTGAGAGTTTCTATTTCCTATTTTTTGCCATTTTGTGTTGTTTGTTGTGGGTCCTGCAAGTTTGGGTTCACTATCATCTATCATTTCGATGTCGGAGTCATCAATTCTCTTAAGTTAAATGGTGGATTCTTTGTTATCGGGTGTCTCTTTTTATTTCCCTTTGGAGGGGGGTTGGAGACAGATGAGGTTTGGTTCCGGGATTTGTCAACTGGGTCGATGGTGTGTTCCTTGATAGTAATGCTTTGTTGTTGGGTATTTATGATGAGGAGTTCTGATTTGTTGTAGTTGACAGTGATGTCATTTAGAGAGTAGAAGGAGTTGCTGATGTTGATTATGTCTTTCAAGTATTGTTTGTTTTGAGTGATGAAGGTTGTATCATCCATGTAAGCTACTATAGAGATGTTTATATTTGATTGTGTGAGACTGTGAGGGTCTTGTCTGTGTGTTCGGAGGTTGTATCCAGGCATCTTACTGATTTTGGTGATAAGTGGGTCATAGTAAATGCGCCAGAGGATGGGTGATATTGTGTTACCTTGGTTGATTCCTTTATGAACAGGGTAAGGGTCTGTGTTTCCAAAGTATGTGATTACTGAATTTTCTTAGTTAGTGAAACAGTTTTGAATTATGTTGATAGTTTTGGTTAGGATTTTGATTCTTTGCATGGCTTGGATTAGGCGATTGATATTGACTGTGTCAAAGGCCTTGCTCATGTCTTGGAAGAGTATATAACATGATTTGTATGTTTCTCAGGCATCCTTTAAGACTCCATTGATAATAGCGATTGGTTCCCTGGTGCTTTGTCGGGTAGGGCAGCCCAGTTGTGTTCAGAGAGTATGTGGTGTTTGGTTAGTATATTTGATAGTCGGATGCAAATGGCTTTAGTAAAAATCTTTTTTATGGATTCTAATAGCATTATAGATTTGGTAATATTTATGTTGTGCTTCCAGTTTTTAGGTTTTGGAATGGGGTAGATAGTGCCATATTTCCATTCCTTTGGTATCTTTTCTTTAGTGAGGATTGTATTGAAGAATCTGATTAGGCCTACCAGGCTATCTTTGTTAAGGTGTTTGAGGGTGACGTATGGTATATTGGATGGACCCGGGGCGTATTTGTTACGTGTTTTGCTGATAATGGTTTGGATTTCCTCCTAAGTAAAGGGCTGGATGGTGGGGTCATACCAGCTGGCTTTGATGTCCTCCTTGGACTAATATTCTGTGTTTCAGATAGTGCCCTCGATATGTTTGATGTCCTGTTAGTATTTCCAATCTTCAAAATGTTGTCAGATTGTTTGTTTTATTTGCATGGGATCTGTAATAACTGTTTTTTCATCTGGAACTTCTTTGATAAGTCTATTGGTTATAATGCTTCTCTTGGGTTGATTGAATAAGGATCTGATCATTTGTTTTTTGTTTGTGTCAAACCAGTTCTAACATCTGGATCTTGCTTTTTGGATATCATTTTTGATTCATTGATTGATGGATTTTTTGTATTTGAGTTTTTTCAGTGTCAATCCATTGCTCAATTTCTTTGATGGTTGAGTCAAGGTTGTCACTTTCCTTGATAGTTAAGGAGGGGATATGTTCTTGAATACTTTTAGTTAGGGATGATAGGGTGGATAAATTGAATTTCGGATTGTGGTTCTTGAGGTGTATGAGTTGATGCCTAGCTTCTGCTAGCTGAAGTAGAAGTATGGGTCTTAGTGAAGGAATGTTTTTTATTCTTTTCTTTTTTCTTTCTTTATATTTTGCGATATGGCTATTTCTGCTGCTAAAATCTAGTTGCGGAGAGTGGTCCAGAGTTTGTTGGTGTCTGTATTCTCATTCATCATTTGGTTCCAGGTGGGCATGCATGAGTCTATAGATTCCACAAACTTTTGCCAGAACTGTTCAAATATTGCTGCCCAGTTGAATCTGATTGCATTTGTAAAGTGACGGAAGCGTTTGATAAGAGTTTTGCATTGCCATGTTTCTATGTATGTTGAGACTGCCTGTAATCTGTGGCTATGTTTTATTCTGTAATGTATGCATCTATGGGGCACCAGGTTGGGCATGAGGAGATCCAGATTGCATCTATTCTACTTTTTGAAGAGTTGGCTGTCCATTTAGTAGACCATGTATATTTTTTGGAGTGTGGTTAAAGATAGCGGTATGTGTCTATCATGTTCATTGTGGTGAGCTTGTCGAAGAAGGGTTTAGTTTTGTTCGAGTAATGTTTTCTTATAGAGCCGTACTTATCTTTGTGACAGTTTGGATATGTATTGAAGTCACCGGCTAGAATTATGTACCAGTTCTCATTGTTTTTTGTGGCAATCAAATTGATTATTGTTTGCATTAGTCATTTCTTTTGCTGGTTGGATGTGGCAGGTAGATATGTTTCTATGATTCGTATGTATCTCTTTTGAGGAGACTAGATTGATACAAAGAATTCTGCCTTCATATCTATTGATGTTGATGACTCTGTCCCTGAGGTTGTTTTGAATTGCGATACCGATGCCTGTGCTATGACCTTGCTTTTCTATCAGGTAGTATATGCATTTGCTTTCCAGGGTTGTTCATCATTGTTCTGGTTTGTTTTAGTTGAGATTAGGATGTCCCATTGTTGTTGTATCCATGTCTCTTCCCATATGAAGCATTTTGTTTCGTCTTTGAGTCCTTGATAGTTTAGAGTTGTGATAGTGAGATAGGGTCTGTCAGTATAATCGGGATTGTTGTAAAGTTGTGCTGGATTTGTTAGTTCTGAATAATGTATAGAGGTTTGTATAGGTGTAGGTGTATTTTGCGTGTGGGTGTCTGAAGTGTTATTGAAGTTGGTGGGAGTTGTATTCTTGTTTGGTTGCTTGTGGGTTACTTCTGAATTCTCAAAGTTGCTTTGGTTGTTTCACATTATTGTGAGGTGGATGGGTGGGTAGGATTGTTTGGAATTAGAGTAGAAATTGCATTTATGATGGTGTTCATTTTCGGTCCATTTTGTTGATGGAGGAGTGGAGTTGATGTTGTGTCTCTTGTATGTCTTGATTTTGGTTTGGGGATGATGGTCGTGTAGAGTTGAAGGGTGAAGGTGTCTTGAGATCTGTTTCCATGTTACCTATGCCATCTTCATCATAGTATTCAAGGTTAGTGATACGTTCATCGAGGTCTGAAATGGTTTCCTTAATTTCAGCAATTTCTTTCATAATCGTGTTGAGGGTTTGTAAAATGTTAAGGAGAAGATCTTGTTCTTGATTACTTTGTGGTTGGTGATGGTGGTGAGATCAGAGGGCTGCAGCATATGATCTATGGGCTTTGTTCCTTGAAGCGGTTGGGGTGTGTTAATGAATGTTTCTAGTGCCCATAGGTTGAAATTTGTTATATAGCTTGTCAAATCTTTCGACTTGTTCCTTGTTGTATTCAGTCCATTGTTGTCGTGTTTCTTTCCTGGAGCATTGGGCAGCTAGGGGATCAGCCTGGTCACATATGGTGCATAGTTTGGTGGTTATTGGGAGGAGGGTAACATCTGTTTCTCCTGTGTGAATATTTTGTTCAGAGCGTTATCAAGGTCAGTTTTGATTTCGAAGCTGATAACTGCAAATCTTTTCCTGGTATATGACATGCGACAGGGGATATAACAAGTTTTGCCATTGATTTGTTCTAGTATATGTTTGAGGTTAAAAACTATTGTGTTGGAGGGAGGCCTGTGAGTTTGGCTATGATAGAGACCTTGTCTTTCATTTGCTCCATATTGAGGGTTGCATCGAAGATCCTTACTGAATCTTCTTTGATTAGTGTGCTACCCTGGGTTACTAGTTGATCTCTGCTCATTTTGTCTTGATAGATGATAGTCGCATTTTGCCACATTTGTTGTGTTCGCATGGTGATGTTGGTGATCGTTCCAAATCTGGCAAAAGTAAGTTGGACGTCTATGAGTTTTGTGTATAGTGGGATATCCCATACTCTAATACTATTCTCTAATTTAGTAATGGGGCTGCTGATCTCCATGTGTGTGAGTTTCTTGTTGTCTGTATTTGGTAGTGTTATAGTGCTTCCAGTTTGGGTTGCTTCCTTGTTGTCAAAGAGGGCTGTGATGTAAAGAATGTTGTCGTAGAATTCAGTTATAATGTTGAGAAGGCCTTCAGGGGATCCAAGGGCTCTCGTTACTGCAAGAATCTTGTTACCGATGATTTCGCCAGGGACTTCGTCAGCTATAATACCAATTTTGCTTCGAGTTCTGCCATATCTAATTTGAGGGTCGAAGGGAGATTTGGATCAAGGGTGAGAGTTTCTATTTCCTATTTTTTGCCATTTTGTGTTGTTTGTTGTGGGTCCTGCAAGTTTGGGTTCACTATCATCTATCATTTCGATGTCGGAGTCATCAATTCTCTTAAGTTAAATGGTGGATTCTTTGTTATCGGGTGTCTCTTTTTATTTCCCTTTGGAGGGGGGTTGGAGACAGATGAGGTTTGGTTCCGGGATTTGTCTTACTAGATTTTCCTCTACTTGTTCACTCCAAGATTCAATATTGTCGGGTTGGGTGTTCATCGAAGAGTTATTTTTCTGGGAGTCAGTGGAAGGTACCTTGTTTGAGGTGCTAGAAAGTGTGTTTGTGTTGATAGAATTAGGTTTGGTGAGGTATTGGGTTTTTTTACGCTTTGTGAGTTTGTTTTCTTTCTGAGAGGGTTGGTCACACCCTTGAAGAGTATGTTTTCATTATAGTTGGGTCTTGAGTGGGAGCTTGCGCTCCTGGTTATTCTTTGCATATTGTTTTTAGAATGAGGTTTTTATTCCATTTACTGTGTCACAGATGAATGGGAAAGAGTTTTCAAATTTATTAACTAATATTATAAACTTTATATATATTATATATTTTTATTAATATAATGAATAAGTTTATTTAAGAAAATTTTTAAATTTTAATAATATAATTTTATAAAATTTCAAATTGAAAATAAAAATTTTTTGCAATTAATT
>CAJVPT010002400.1:0-17807 GCA_910592055.1 Acaulospora colombiana
GTATTAAGACTTTATTAGCAAGAAAGTATAAAAACTTCTTGCGAACATTTTTTTTGTGTGTGGTCAGAGGATCAGTGAAAAGAGTTTTTTTTAACTATAACTATTAAAATTAAATAAATATAAAACCTATTAATAGTATATATATATATATTATATCTTTTGTTAAGTTAGATATATATGTTTTACTAAATATTTATATACTTTATATTATTAAATGTTTTACTAAAGCTAAATCTTTACTTAACTCACTTATCTCTATTTTAAATTAATCAAAACTTTAAGTGCAACTTTAGAAGTAATTTATTGTTTCATTAGTAGTTTAAAGAAAAACTCTTCTAACTGTCAATTTCATTATCTGTAAATTGATACTGCAGATTATCAATAGCATATATTAAATAAATGTAAAACTATTTAAACTATACTTTATATAAACTTTTTTTATAAAAAAAAAAATTAAAAAAAATACTTTACAATAAGTTTTCTAAAGTCTAATTTCTATTTCACAAAGTTTTTAATTAAATTAATATAAATTAATAGCTTTTCTAAAATTAAAAAAATTATATTATAAATGATAACTAAATTTAAAAAATTAATTTAAATATTAAACCTATATATAATATTTAATAAAATAATAATAATTTATATTTAAGATTTTATTATATAATTTTTTTTTTGTATACCTGTAGTTAGACTAGATTGGTAGTTTATTAATCAATTGAAAAAATAAGTACATTTTCATTCAAGTGGCATAATAAATATTACAACTAAACTTTTATTATAATCTAACTAACTCATCGTAAATACCTGCTTCTCAAGATCTCTTCTCAATAAGAAATGCCTGATTGGGATATCTTTTCTTTTTCTGATCATCTAAGGAATTTATCCATTCTTGATCTTGATTTTCTTCTTAAGTACTATTTGAGGAGACTTACAGTATAATCTAATGGGAGTCTTTACTTTCAAGACACACTTGATCCTAACCTTTTTTGGACAGTGATTTTTTATTCATCTGCGATAAGATTTTATTATATAATAATTTTTTAATATATTAAAATAAATATATTATTAAATATATTTTATATATATTTATATTAATAAATAATACAAAAAAAAACTCTTTTCCACAGATCCTTTTTTCTTAAAAATTTCTTTTTTAGGCAAGATGAATTCTCCTAGAGACTTAAGGAGTCTATATATCCAGGCAGGCCTAACTACAACAAGAATATCCTAGTGAATGGTAACACAAGATTTTTATACAAAGAAACCCATACAGAGACAACAAAGTCAAACCTAAAAAATAAAGGAAAAGAGAAAAAAATTCTTTTAGAAAATACTAGGAATAAACAACCAAGTAACCAAAATATCACCAGACTACAACCATAGATACAAAAACCATCAGAAAAAAGAAACCCAACCAGAAACAATCAACTTGAAGTGACAAAGTAGAAGAAACAATCACACAAGATATTCAAACTATAAATAGTAATAAAAATAGAAATATTCAAGAAACAAATAAAGCAAGAACTCTTCTATCTTATTTACAGCAGCAGGAATAAATGACTTAAACATAGAAATCGAGGAATCAGGTAACAGAAGCTAGACAAGATCTGAATCCAGTGGCAATAGTATGAAGTCTCATGCAGAAACACATCAATTAATAGAGTAGGTAAATGCAAACAAAGATCACTGATTGATCCAACAACAAGATTTGGCAGAGAAAGAGTCAAAACAGGCATTAAAGCATCATAAGTTCCAGGAAAAACCATCAACCAGAAGACTGCACACATTGCAAAGAGCTTGAACATGCTCACTGGCCTTCTTTCTATCTGTAGCAAAGGAAAAGGAGAAGAGAAACACATTATTGCCATTTTCAGTAATTACCATACTGCAGAAGAAGCATGTAACATTATCTTACTTGTAATGGATGGGGCTCATCTTGAATACATGGCTTTCACATTCGCTAGACTAAATAAAGAAAATAGTATTAGAATATGAGACATTCCCCTTGACACAAAATTCATAGATGTATAACAAAACTTTGCCAAATTTGGAGAGATTACAAACATCGAGATGTCTACATAACAAATGTGGCAATCACAGTTATCACCTATATGGATAAACAGATAAAAGAAGACCTAGTTATCAAATAAAGTATTCTCCTATTATCAGACTCAGTCAGAATTTTTGACATACATAGAACATGAATCAAATAAAAGCACATGGAAGCATCGCAGCAAATTAACAAACCTTTCACTCAATACTATAGCCTTCAACCTTAGACTCATTTTTAAACAAATTGGAGCTAAGACATGCTATATTCCCAGGCACATGTTATACAGATGTAACCAGTTTGCAATTATTAGTTTTATGAGTCAAGAAGACCTGGAAGCAGCTACAACATAGAACGTTCTTGGAGAAATCCAAGCAGAATGGAAACTGAATGATACAAAACTATGCACCATCTGTGGAAGTGCAACACACTTAGTCACTCAATGTCTAATCAAAGAAAGAAGAATACACTGGAATTAGTATAACACAAAACAAACTAATAAATTTGATAAATTGTACAACAGATTCAGGTTAGTATATACTGAAACTATAAGGTGGAGGGTAACCACATATAACAACCAAAGGAAGATTGGACCAGGCTCCTACACAATAGCAGCAAGACTATCAAAAGAAGATGAAACATAGTCCCAATCCCCTCAAACAGCCATAGCAGAAGTACTCTATATCCTCAAAACAATTAGTCGAAAGATCCAAAAGATAAAGAAGACATAGCTGATCTAGAGGAATGCATAGTCAACTTAGAAACATATGATAAAGACTACACAAAACAAATGGAGGAAGACACCTATTCCCTTGACACAGAAGAAAATATAGCAACAGACATAACACTCTAAAACAGTACTTAAGATATTTGTATTCAACAACAATGTATTTAGTTATCTATACAGAAGTTAGACAAATATATGAATCAAATGTACAATACCATACTCAACTTCCTCTCAGGTAGCACACCCTCCCTCTCATATAGACAATAATAGATAGCAATCAAAGCACCATATCAATAGAAGAATCAAATAATTCTAGAGATAATCAAACAACAACTTCATATAATACATCAGAATAACAAATAGAAAGAACAGATAATTGAGTAACAAATTCAGATTATAATTTAAATACAAACAATATAATATCCAATACAACAGTACCTACAACAATATACAGAGAACATAACCAATATGAAAAGTCATAACATTTAACATTTAAGGCTTGGTAGAGACACACAAATGTGAAACATAATTTAACTTTTGCAATGCAGCGGACTGGAATATTATAGTCACTACAGAGGCGAATGATTCACACTAACAATCAAAACACTGGCAACACAAAAAATTTCAAACTATATGGATCCATAAAAAATCACAAACCAGTAAACAAGGCCTAAACATAATAATCAACAAAAACATCACATACAGAATTTACAATTACAAAGCACTTGCAGATAGGCTTATAGCAGCTGACCTGGCCTTTTTACACAAAGAGAAAATGAGAATAATCGGAGTATACTTTTTGGTACAAGACATGGAAGGAGAAAAACAAATGATACTCAATACTATTGATAAGTGAATTAAAGAAGTGACAGAAAAGGGATGGCACCTAATTGTAACAGGAGATATGAATAGTGTTCCCAATCCAGTAATCAACAAGCACAGCAATATAAAGATAACCAAAAAACATCACCCTTCAGGAAAATAAATACAAATTCTTCTGGACAACAATTTGGATGACATATATATAGAATGCACAATCCCACAAAGAGAGAATATATATGGAACAGAGGAGAAGTAGCAGTAAGATTGATCAAATATGGATGAGCCCACAGGCAATATAGCAATCAAGAACAGCCACCATCCAAGATCTCACCACACCATCAATCTTAAGTAATCATATTATAATGATAGCAGAAATAGAAGTATGGAGCCTTAACACATTCAAACAAGTAACATATCACAAACACAATCACAGATACAACTGGCAACTCGCCACAGTACAGCAATGGGAAAAGTTCAGTAATTATATTGAGTACAACATACAAACAGAATGCTCAAGTCACCAGTCTTTAGACTACAGATAAAATCAGTTCAGTGATACCATTCAAAAGGTAGTCAAAAAATTCATTTCAAAAAAGAAACTCCACTAGAGGAAAAGATATCAAGTCAAAGACATGGAAGAGATACTACTCATAATACAATTATAGAAATTCTTCATACAAGTCAGACAACATCTGACAAATAAAAAAGAAGAAAAATCACATCAGCCACTTCAAATCCCAGTAAACATACAAAAATCTGTTCCAGACTTGATAATCACACTTACTAAACTAGAAGCTGAATACCCTGACACATATATTGAATAATGGCTCAAGGAGATCCAAGATCGCATAAAGGCACACAAAACAGTTGCTAAGGCTATAATACACAGAAGACAAAACAATGCAATAAGAAAAGGAATCGTAATAAGACAAGAGCAATATGACAATAATAAACATGCCATAATCAATAGCATTCGGGAAAGACCTAGAAGACAGATACAACTAGACAGACTCATATTTCAACAAGAAGAGGAAGTATATATAGTCTCAGAACCTGCAGAAATCAAAACCAAGGTAAAGGAACACTTTTATAACTGGACACCACATATAAACATTCAAATCTAGAATGACATTTCAGGTGACAATCTGAATACAGACTTAAATCACATATAAAGCAACATTACTACAAAGTTATGCTAAAAGAGATTACAATAGAAGAACTTATATAAGCAATCAAACAATGCAGTTTGAAGTCATCTCCAGGTCCCAACCAGATGCCATACTTAGTATACAAATATTTGAAAAACAAAGCAAGAAAAGAACTAAAGTGATCTTTAATATGATTATTTGACAAGGCATTACACTCAGGGAATGGAGCAGAGGACACATATACCCAATATCAAAGCCCAAGGACTAGACACACAATTTAGACATAATCAGACTAATCATGTTATTGAATGTAGAAAAGAAAATATTTATTCAAATCATTATAGACAGACTGGCCAGATGTCTGACTCATAAAGGAATACTATCAGAATTAAACTGGTGGCACTTCCAGGTAGCAATACTCAAGACTGAATTCATATAATCAGCAGTATCATTGAATATATGAAAGAAACTAAACAACAAGCCTGGATTCTGAGCCAAGATATGTCAAAAGTATATAATTTTGTCAATTTAGAGATATTACAGTTGGCTCTTCAAAGGATCAAGGTACTAGACACAATAATAACAGTTTTGCTCAACATATTTCAAGACCATCACAATGCAGTCATAACATGCCATAGTTTAATAGATGAGTACTAGATAAGAGATGAAATAGATCAAGGAGACACAATATCATCTCTACTATGGTACATTTTCTATGACCTACTACTATTCATGATTAGTCAACAACACAAATGATACATAATCAGCTTGAAAATATGTACAGATCTTAAAAAGTATGGGAAAAGAGGACTACTAATATAACAGTCAATACATACATGAATGACACAACATGGACAACAAACAACAGAACAGATTTACAAAGAATTATTCATATAGCAGAAGAATTCTATCACATCAATAATATCAAAATCAACCTAAATAAGTCTCATTTGATTATTATTCATGGCACAAAGGAAGACTTGGAACAAGAAGTACTGATGAACAATCAGAAAATACAAGGATATCCTCTTAATACACTGGTCAGAATTTTAGGAATCTGGTATGATAGCTTAGAATGCAAGAACTATTAAAAATTCATAATAAAGCAGAAGAAAGCTAGTATACATATATTAATCAGAATAAAAAGGATCACTGGTAAACAAGCACAATATATAATCAACCACATTCTAATACCCAGTATAGAATACTTATATAATAATATAGTTCTAACTAGACAAACTTGCAACCAGCTAATGAGCAAACTGATAACAATATTCAAACACAAGATAGGACTCGCAAACACAATACCTAATAGCATGTTATACAATAAATATGAATATAACATAATATATATAATGGATCGATAAGTACAGTTACATACCAATAACTAGTACACCAGAGTGAATCAAAACAACATTACAGGAGACATAGCATGCCATCGACTACAGACAATACAAAATATGTTCTGATCAATCAAAGAGATATATAACCATATCAAGCTTTACTCTTAGAACCAGGGAGAAACCTTATATACTGTATGACATAATTTGAATACTCAGAATATATGGCTTCATATTTTACAAAGTTTAAGGAGGTAGCTTTCATACTATAAAAACAATAGACACTATTATCGAAGAAGTAATTGATCCAGAATTCTATAGAAGGATCTATTCCAACCTAAAAAAACACAATGTCCTCTTTATAGAACAACTTCTCAACAGTAATAGAAAGAAACTGTTACATTGATATCAAATCACAAGAGTCTATCAAAAATCAGTACCAGGGTCCACTCCAATATGGTTCTTTATTCTATAACACAAACTGCAAATATAGATCACCAACAAACAACAAGGGCAAATTAACTGTTTTCAGCAATATATATCAATAGTAAATATACAAACAGCAAAGCCACATTGGATAACAATGGAAAAGAATATAGGACTAATCATTGGAAGAAAACAAAAAAAGATAGACAACAACTCAACAGTATACAGATACTACATACAAATACCTGGCAAATCTCCCCTAAATGAATGCACAGGATGTAATATAAATCAACAGACTCAATTAAATTCCACATATACCTTTGTAGCCAACAAACAAAACACAGTAACTATTCCAGTACAATGCAATAAAATCTCAACATGACCAAATATCCTAAAAGAGAATAACATATTCAGAAGTAGAGCTTTATCAAACTCAATTTCCACTATGCTCACAAAACAGGAACACAGATCAATAAGTTATAATATAGAAGTGTAAATATCTGCAGAGAACAAGACAACAGAACAGATTAGGAAAACATTGATTGAAACATCTCCTATCTTAGAGGAATTAACTGCAATTATAAGGCAAATACAAGATAAAATCAATTTCGAGATATATACAGATGGATCTATGTCATGCTATGGCAACCAATATTATATGGACTTTGGATGGATAATAATAACTAGAAAGAACTAAGAACTTCGATTCCAAAGATAAATAGAAAACTTCCCTTTATCGACTCAAGTAGAACTAATGACTATTCTAACAGCAATCAGTATACTATCCTTATACAACAAAGCCGATATTCACACAGACAGTTAGATAGCAATCAATAGTATTTAAAAAATTATGAGAATAAACCACATATACAATTTGAGAAAACAAAAAAACCTGGAGATCCTTCAATCACTTAAAGACATCATCACAGGCAACTATTTGAAGATTAATCTCATCAAAGTCAAGGCTTACACAGGTAACAAATACAATGAACAAGTAAATAGATTAGCTAATATAGATACATATCAGGGTAAGTATCAAGACATAAAACAACTTGTACCCACCCTACAAAAAACTCACAATTTATACTACTTTTAATGATGGGTCCCTAAAGTATTTAGTATAAAAAATTTCACAGATCACTTATGTCCCTTTTTGAGGAACAAAATTTATAGCTCTTTACTTTAATAGGGACAAAAGTTAGGAAATGTTATAAATAAATGATTTTGATAATGAAGAACAATTGTAGATAGTTTTTTTATAGGTATTAATTTAAAAATTTAATATTTTCTAGTAAGAGACATTTGACTTTTGTTCCTGTCTCCTCCTTTAGGAACCCATCTTTAACTACTTTCCCAATGGAACAATAACATGCTCGATATTTCTATTAAAACTATAGTCAAAGAACTGACAAAGGCAACATATCTGACTATATGAAGATTTTTGAATAGAACAAGAATTGAATTTAGTGATCAAATTATCAAACACATATATTGGCTTTTAACAATATTGAATTTGCAACCAACCAGAATAAGTAAATAACAAACCAATAGAAGAGATCAACAACAAAGAAAATTCAATCTCTGCCTATGGAATAAAAACTCTCAACAAAAGTCAAACTGTATTAGAGACTTCCTGATCTATATAAAGATAACAAATACACAATTTACAGATTCAAAGAGATAAATACACATCTATTTATGTGTCAAGGTCAATGACAAAAGACAGAAGAATATATAAGGAATACAATTATGGACAAGATTAGACAATATAGCGAGAGGAAAAATATCAAAGAACAAATTAACAACTATCTAAAAAATAACTCTCTAATGTATGCTAAATATCTTAAATGTACTATCAAAAAAGTCATACTCAAAGAAACATATAGCTTAATAGCTAAATGTGTGACAAAAACTCAACTAAAACAAAAATGTATAAAAGAAATCAACAAGAAACTAACAAATATCTCTATAACATCTGGACTCAAAGATGTGAAGAATTCTAGAAATGAAAAAAACAGCAAGGCATCATACAGAAAATGGAAAGAACAGCCAGATACAGCACTTCACAGAAAAATACATAGCTCAATACACTAGACAGATACATAAAATATTAATATATTGATTCTATAAATAATTATATAAGACAATACATAAAAAACATTACACACCCCTTTCATATTTTCACAATTTTATATAGTACTAGCCCAGCCTTGGCTGATTAGCTCCCATTAGAATAGCAATAGGTTGTGAGATGAGTTTCTCTCTATCAAACTAGTTTGGTTAACATAGGTAGTTCTAGTATAGACAATATGTATATTTCTACTTAATTCAAATAAAGTAAGGCTAAGCCACCATTAAAAAAAATACTGTATTATAATAGTTTATAATTGAAAAAAACTCTTTTCTATAAATCCTTTTTTTAAAATATTTTCTTTCTAGAAAATTTTCTTCCTCATTTTTCTCTGACTTCATAAAGAGTTTTTTAAGTCACAATGTCACCCAAAACTCGAGCACAATATAGAATAAACCAATAACAACAACATAATACAAACACTGTTTTAAGTAATACAAGAAGTCATACTCAAAATCAGCAAAACTTCTCAATAGAAATTCAAGAGACAGAGGAAGAAGGAGTAGAAACTATCTTCTCAGCTACTACTAATAACACTATATATATTCCAGCAAAACAAACAGATACTGGTTCAATCTCAAATAGAATATCCAATATTGAATATGAAAACACAAATGATCAAAATAACACTTTCTCTACTCCTAGAGATTTTCACTTTGAAACAAACTCTAAAATCGATTGGTATAAAGAAACAGAGCATCAAACTCAATACTATGATAAAGGAAAAAACAAATTAGATAACAGGCAGCCCACTGCAAGACCACTCCCAACTAACTGGCAAGTTAAATATATGAGAAAAAAATTTAAACAAATAATCCCTATCAAAGAGGTTTCTGATAAAGACAACTATAGTAAAATCTGAAATTTGACAAACCACTTTACCAAATTCCAATCCTTTTTACATATTAAGATTGATAATTCATGAAATGCAAAACTAACATTGCTTTATTTGAAAATGAAAAAGATACTAACAAAACTGAAAATCTTATTATTGATGATAATATCATCATTTATATAATAGGAATACTCATATATGATAGTATTGCAGCCAAAAACAAAAGCATCCAAGTATGGGATATTCCAATTAATGTCACATACAATGAGGTGCATACAGTCTTTACTAAATTTGGAGAAATTCAATCTCTCAAAATACAAACAATCAGTATGTGGCAAATAGCCACAATAGAATACAAAAATCAAGAAGATTATGAGAAAATCCAAGCCAGATAAACAATCCCTTTCAAAGGAGACCTTATTTACATTTATTCCTTCCTTAATACCTATCAAGTCAAAACAGAAAGAGATGGATACACAATAAAACTAGCCAACCTTCTCCCAAGTACTATAGGTTTTGACCTTAAAGAAATAATTGATCAAACTAAAGCCCAAACATGTTATATTTCAAGAACCTCTCAATACCAACAAAAAAGATTTGCTATCTTTAATTTCAAAACAGACAAACTCATTAAAGCTGCCAAGACCTTTCTTGCAAAACTTGGGAACACTGAACTCACTTGGATTTATTCAAACACTAAAGCATGTACTCTCTGCTTTAGCACCAAACACATGATCAAAGATTGTTCAATTTAAAGCAGATAACAATATCTACAAATTAAAAAACAAAAAAATGCCAAAAAATTTGGACATCTTTATAATAGATACAAATCCAGTGGATACTTCACCAACTCACAAAGACAAATTCTACAAAGAGATCATATCAAACCTTTCTTTGCTAAAATTGTAAAGCAAAGGAACATTACTACAAATCCTATCAATATAAAGGCAACAGATTCTACCAGACACCTTATCGACAATGTCCAAAACATCTCACTGCACAATATTTTATTAGCCATCAAAGAAATAGGACAGGAGATTAAGAATATCAAATCTGAACTTATTAGCATGGATAAGCATATAGAACATCTCAAAGATGACAGTTACTACTAACATATATATGAAGCAGATCACGAATCGCAGGATAAAAGGGATGACAGATCAACCAATAAAAAAGTCATAAGTGTAATCTCCAACATCTTTAGAAAAATAAGAATATCAAGTCCAGTTTTAGAAATCAGACAAGATCAAGTAAAAATCTATAGACAACTCAACAGATTATCAGGTAGCATAAATGCAATCATATTATCTCTCTCTGAACTAACAGCTATTCAAGTTCCCTCCTTCAATGATTATACTTCCCAATTTCCTTCTAATCAATGAGTAATACAAATAACACTTCTTCTTCTACATGAAATATATAAAACATAAACAACTCCATTTCAAATATTTTGCCTTCTATCTCTACATATATATCCCTTTGAAAAATTATCACTCATAATATTCGTAGTATATCAATAGATCTCAAAAGAAATTCTTGATTTGAACTTTATGATATTAATAATTTGTATATTATTATTATAACAGAAACAAATGACACTTTACAATTCTCAAAACATTGAATACATTATAGCTATAAATCTTTTTGGATACATAAAGAAGCACAAACTCTAGGATATGGTATAGGTATCAGTGTTACTTATCAACTTGCCCAATAAATCTTCAAACATCATTAATACCAAGGATGACTTTTATCAATAGATATGGCCTTTTCAAATAAGCAAAAAGTCAGAATTATAAGAGCATACTTTCTGGCACATAGTTTTAACAATGAAAAATTAAATATCTTCCACAAGATGAAACAATAGATCAATAAAGCTAAAACAAAAAACTATCAGATAATAGTAGCAAGAGACTTCAATACAGTAAGCAATCCAAGCCTGGACAAATATAGCGACTACAAAAAACACCTTTCAATTACATCCAATGTTATATATATAAAATACCTATTGGAACAAGGGTTTATCAATACATATAGAGAATATAACCTATCAAGAAAAGAATTTACTTGACAAAATAAACAAAACAAAAGCAGAATAGATCAAATATGGATCCTTTCGTTCTCTATATGGCAATCAAGAAAAGCATACATCTCATACAAAATTAAAGAAATTATAGGCAGTGATTACTTATGTTCTATCATTGAAATAGAAGCTTGACAACTGGACAAAGTCTTCTTCAAAGCAAAAAATACATCAAATCATAAATTCAATTGAAGCCATATTTCGTCAGCAGTATATTAAAATTTTCAGACCAGATTGAAGAATTCATTGTAACTAACCAAAATATTCTCCAATATAGTAACTCGAACCTTAAGTAGAACAAGTTTAAGCATATTCTCCATAAATCAACTAAATTACACATAACAAAAATTAAATCACATCGTAAAACCTGTAATCTCAAAATTGATCAAAATTATCTCAAAACTCTCATTCAACTTCAACAACTCCAATACAAACTCATTATACAAACCACAATCAATATCAACTCAATAATTATAACAATAAAAACAATATCAACAGAATTATATAAAGAGCTTCAACAAGCACCCCCACCAACAAATATAAATCCAGACCTAATAACATAGAAAACAATAATCAAATACTTCATGGTCAAGTTCAAAACAGCCACAAGAATTCTCACAAATATACACAAACAACAAGCAATCAAACAATTCAGTATCAAATGACAAGTAATGCTAGAAAACCAAAAAAAGTTGATGATAAATAGTATCCTAAACAGATCCACAAGATCTATTATCTTAGACAAAATTATTATCTCTAACAATGACAATATACACATCATTATCAATCCATCAGAAATTAAAGTCAAAGTTAAGAAACACTTTAAACAATAGATTCCAAAAAGAAATATATAACTATTGGAACAATTTCTTTTCTGGTAGGCAACTTATAAACCATTGGAACATATAGAATAAGACTGGTATCAAGACACAAAAAAACTTCAAATCAGCCCTTGACAAGAATTCAATATCCTATAAAGCATACAAGTATCTAAAACAAGAGACCAAGAAATTTTTATTAAAAATTTTTAATTATATACTCAATACTGGCCAAACATTAAAAGAATGGAGCAGAAGGATTGTATATCTGATACCCAACCCAAAAAATTGAAAGAACAATTTCAACATAAAAAGATCTATAATATTACTAGATATTGGATAGAAAATCTTTATCAAAATAATTATAAATAGATTATCCAAATGCTTTACAGATGCTCCCATCCTATCAGATCTGAACTGGGCAGGTCTACTAGGAAATAGTATACAAGATTCATCCATATTTTAAATTGCATCACAAAAGATGCAAAAGATAACAATAAATAAGCCTGGATACTTAGCCAAGACATATCTAAAGCATATGACTCTGTTAATATTCATATGCTTAACTTAGCACTAAAATGTATCAAGCTTTCACAACCCATGATTAAAGATGAGTCCCTAAAGGGGAGGCAAGGACAAAAGTCAAATGTCCTTCACTAGGAAAAATTAAAATTTTTAAATCCATAACTATAAAAAAACTACACAAAATTGTTTTTTATTATTTAAATTATTGATTTATAACATTTCCTGACTTTTGTCCCTATTAAAATGAAAAGCTATGAATTTTGTCCCTCAAAAAGGGACATAAGTGATCTGCAAAATTTTATATGCTAAATATTTTAGGGATTCATCATTTTCCATGATTAATATAATTCTAGCTATTTTTCAAAACAGAACCAATGCAGTCATCACATGCCATGACCTCATATAAGAATACATGTTATGGATGGAATAGATCAAGAGGACTCTATCTCTTCTCTCCTCTAGTAAATCTTCTATTCTCTTTTATATACTATAAATAACAACTTCAAAAAATATACTATCAAAACACCATATCCAACATTAGTAGAAAATCAATCACGCATCTTATCCATAAACATTTCAGCCAGCACTTATATGGATGATACTAAATAGATAACAGAAACTCAATTAGAGCTACAAATGATTATAAATATAGTACAACAATTCTATACAATCAATAATATAGCAATGAATCCATATAAATCCTTTCTTCTTATAATCAATGACAAAAACTCCTAAAGAATAAGGGGTACAAATGCAAAATCAATATATTCTAGGCTGTAAAGATAATATTCTAATTAGAATTTTAGGTGTTTGGTATGATAACAAGGTCTCCAAACAATACCAAAAGCAACTAATTCAATACAAAGTTATGTAAACTAGAACACTTATAGGTAGCAAATAAGTAACTGACAAACAAATATGATATATCATTAATCATATTTTTTTTTCTAGTATTGAATATCTCTTAAATGATATAGTTCTATCAGAAAACACCTACAATACTCTAATAAACAAACTCACTAGCACTTTCAAACACAAACTTGATCTAGCCAATATAATTCTCAACAATGCAATTTTCAATACTTTTGAATATAACCTTTTTCACTTATGGGACCAACAAACACAGCTACATGCCATAAATTGGATTCAGAGAATCAATAAACAAAATATCATAGGCACTTTAGCAAGACATCGACTTTAACATCTACAAAATAAATTTTAATCTATCAATTTAATCCTTATCCACCTAATAAAGCTAATATGTAAACCAGGAAACAACTTAACACATATCATTTTCTGGCTGTTGCACAAACATGGATTTAGTTTTCAACTTTATCACAATAACAACTAAATTTCTATTTTTCAAAAAATTGACACAACAATCGAAGATATTGTCACCCCTCTTTTCTGCAACAAATATTGGACTTAACTGACAAAACATAACTTAATGTTTACTGAGTAACTCTTAAATACACAAAGAACACATCCTATTCAATAGTGCCAGCTCATTAGATACAAAAAGAAATTGCTACTAGGAAAAACATCCAATTGGTTTCTAGAACTACAAAATCTCCTAAGAGATCTAACTGTTATAATGTTATATCTCAATTCAAATATAGTTAACATTTTTTTACAAAGTACTCCAGTGACAAACACAATCAACACAAAATCCCATTGGGTAGCTATAATAAAAAATAATAAATACTTTTTGAAAAGAAACAAAGAAACAATCCAGACAAAACAATATCATATTAACATTATACTTTACAAAATAATGAATCTTCTTTATTCAGATATCCAGGATATAATATAAATAAATATATAACTCACTCAAGTGCATGTTTCTTCTTCTCCAAATTACAAAATACAATTATAATTTCAACAAATTTCAATATCACATCTGCTTTGTATCCTGAAAATCACTCACAGCTACTCATTAGAAGAACACGAATATCTCCTGACTCAATACAAGCAGCACTCAATCTTCCAACCACCTCACCACCAAAAGAATCAATACATAGTCACTATATAATTATACAAGATAATGATATTATACAAAATTATATTCAACAACATTTCAAAGTAGAATTAAGCATATTAAACAAACTGATATATATTGTCACCTCTATAATGGATAATTTTTTTCAAATTTATACAGATGGATCCAAATCAGATTGGAATAACACGCCACATATGGGTATAGGATGGATTATCATTATATTCATACAACAAGAGTTTCAATTTCAAGCTCAAGTAAACAAATATCTATCATCTACTAGGGTAGAGATTATGGTAATTTATACAGCAATAGTAACAATATCCACTTAATCCTTTGTAGATCTCTACACTAACAGACAAACAGCAATATTCTGTATTAACCAATCTCTCAAACAAAAACCTGATCAAGTGATTCGTAAATACAAAAACTACAAACTACTATTAGGCATTCAAAATATATGTAAAACCAATAACATCAACATTCACTTGCACAAAGTTCCAGCATATATAGGAATTAAATACAATGAATCAACAGATCAGTTGGCTAAAATCGATACCTTTAATAATGGCATGGCTCCTAGAACTCTACAAATTGAAATATAAACATTTAATATCTCAAAAATTACAATAATCCTAGTATAGAACAAGAATGTAATAAATATTCTGATCAAAACTATATGTCAAAAACTCTCACAAGCCAAAAGATTGGCACAATGGAGAGTTCTAAACAAGATTCTTATAAACTTCACAGGCCAATACAAATATAAACTGGGTAGCAACTTTCAACAACCTACACCTCTTTAAAATAAGTAATAACAATACATCAATAGAAGATTAACAAATCAGAAAGTTTTCAATCAACTTATGGAACAATAAATTACTCACCAAAATCAAACTGCATGCAAGAAAACCTCACTCTATACAAATAATCTTTGTCTTTAATGCAATCTAATAGAAGACAATTATCACCCTTTTCTCTGTGACACTACATCACAAGACCTTATTCATATGCAAACGAAATTGCAATCAATACATGTAAAAAATATATTTGTTCAGCAAGGAAAAGCAACTATATACAAATAATCAAACAACAAATGTCCTTAAAAATACCATTAGAACTCAAACTTTTTATCAAATAAGTATTATTCAATTCTTTAATATTAGCCATATACAAGATTACAACAGATTCTTCCAGTGCACAGAAATATATCAAGAAATAATGTACAAATGGAAAGAACTACTCTATTACAAATAGTTGAACCAGTACTATATCTTTCAACAATAGAAGCAAACAATAGGAATCAACAAATAGATTGAAAAACAATACAAATACATGAAGAAAGTTTAGCAAAATAGTAGATAGATCTATGAACAAATCATCAAAAACAGTTATATTACTACCACTAACAAATATCTGAACAATTTTATAAAATATAATACTTCTATTTTCTCTTTGTTTAATATAGAAATTAATATTAGCTTTGTTTTGGCAGATTAGTTTCTCCCTTGGTTTGGAATGACAACAAGCCATCCATAGACTATAGACTTAGAAAGTTTAGTAGCATAAATAATATATAGAATATTTTTTGTCTTCTTTTGTAATCTTTACAATATATATTGTAAATTACTTTATCAAAGCTAATAAACAAGACTGAGTTAAAAAAAAACAAAAAAAAAATAGTTTATAATTAATATAAATCTGCAGTAGTGATTTGTAAGCAATAATGTTAGAAGTTGGAAGGATATTTACTTGAACTCCTAATAGAGTGATAAATTATTCCCAAAGTTGCACTTAGAAAGATAAAACAACTAAGATGAGTAAGTTAGTTAAAGAATTAGCTTTAGTGTCTCATGTTATATGTATAGCTTACAAATATTTAATAAAACATATATAACTAGCCTGATAAAGGGCAAAAAAAAAAGATTTATAATTAATATAAAATAGTAAATCTCAATTATTATTTATTATATAAATAAATAAAAAAATAATAGATTTATATACTGTATAACCAAAAGATTTTTTTTTTTTTGACTGGCTCAGTCTTGTTTTATTATTTTTTCCAAATTACATTTATAAAGATGTATACAGTACAGAGATGTATATTCAGTAATAATAAAACTCAATAAGCTACATGCTACCTCGCGGCCTGTTGCCCTTCCTTTTTGAGGGAAGAAACTAACATGTCAAGGCCATACTAGTTGTCATATAAAATGATAGAATAGTAAAGATATTAGTTTGATATTTTATGTACTCATTCATATATCTGTTTACTATTCCAGTTAGGTTTAGAAGAGATTGTTGTAGGGTAACTGGGTCTGTATGGCTTATAGTTTTCTGTGCTTTGTTTGTCTTATATTTGTACCATTTGGTGGGTCCTTATGAATTCTTCGGGTTGTGTGTTTCATCACATCTGTTTGTCCATATGTCATATAGTAGCTCCTTCTATTCTTTCATCGTGTTTATAATTGTTTCTGTCACTTTATTATTATTGATTATGATTGAGTTGAGTGTTTCTAGTATTTCTTTTAATATTGCTCCTCAGATTAGTAGTTTGAAAGTTCTAGGATTTATCAGCTATATCCATCTATAAATAATCTCCTTGAAGCATTTTTTATGTTCTTTGTTAATATGTATAGATGCTTGTTTGATGAGGATCCTGTGAAAGTTTTTCCTCAGTGTTTTTATATTGTTGCTACATAAGAATGGATGCGTGATGTCCTCGACCTCTTTGCATTTGTGACCCACAGGCTTATTTTGTAATTTTTATTAATTAAAACTATTATATTATTACAAATGAGTAGTTATACATATATGTTATAATAAATCTTTTTTTTAACTGGGTGGCTTACACCTTATTTATTAGATATTGTTATGAGTATGTACAAATTTATTTTATACAAATT
>CAJVPT010002401.1:0-17807 GCA_910592055.1 Acaulospora colombiana
TAAAAAAAATCAGTTTTTTTAGAGCGAGTTTTCAGATAGTGTAGCAATATCAAAAAAAAAATAGAGTGGAATAATAAAATATATACTGAGATATGAATAAACAAATGCATAATGAGTAGGGTAAAGGATAAAATTGGACAATGTCCTTCAATTATTTCAAGAAAGAAACAAGGCATACAAACATATTTTTCTACAGGGACATTGCCTTTCATGGAGTATCAAACACACATCTAAAACAGAAAGATGGAATCCTAAAGATGAAGATAGAAATACAAGATTCAGGTCCAGAAATATAGAAATAGACAATAAATCAACACTTGACTCACAATCAGATAACAAATCAACAGAGTCTATTTCTAATTCAGCAAGTTATCATAGGTTCAGAAATTTGAGACAGATCAGATAGTAAAGCAATAATAGAATAAGGTATAAAAGAAACAATAGAAAAGAATATCCTGCAACAGGAAACAATAGAGAAAATATTAAAAATCAATAAAGTTATAGAAATAGATTTTCTGAAGTCAACACACAAACCCAAAATAGAAAGCATACAAGATTTTTTAATGAATATTTTAGTCAACCTAGAAAGACTATATACTAGAATAGATACCCTAGAAAGACAAATAGGCTTTAGAAGATTTAGACTCAGTAATAAAGAAACAAACCATTCCTAAAGGTACACCAGTTCTTGATAGTAATTAAAAGGAGCAACAACCTATTGCTTCCTTATCAAAAATTACAAATATGGGTAATAAATAAACTTTAAAAAGATCTGGAAAAAAAATTATATCAGTAAAGAAAGAAGGATATATTATTGCCACCAATAGGCTTATGAAAAAAAAAAGATCTGTATTATACAGATCAATATTCTTTTAGACAAACCAAAATGCAAAATGATACAAAATAAGATAACTAGCCTTATTAAAAATAAACATGGACAAGGCTTCCACAAGATAGTAATGGAAGATTTTAATGTAGCCTACAATCTATCAGAAAATAGAAAATCCTCCTCAAAAGCAAGCTTCAGATTATCATGGCAACTTGAAATCTCACTATTCAACTTTATTGATAAATGAAACTTTATAGATATGCAAGTTACATGGGAAGACAAAGAAAAAACTTAAACAAGAAGAAAACTAACAAGTAGTAATAGGATAGACTATATTTGGATTTCTTATAGTTTAACAAGTTATTCACTACTTCAATTTGATAATCAAAATATGAAAGATATTATGGGCAGTGATTACATAATACTCCAAATAATTTTATATAACAAAGACCTTTTCACAAGAAGCAGAATCACAAAATCTTTCATGAGTATACAAAAAAGAATCGATATAAAAGATACATCTTTATCTTAATGACAAGTATTTAGTGAAAATGTAAATCATAAATTTAAAACATTACTAGAACTGTTGCTATAAGAAGAATCCAATTTAGATGAAAGAGGGAATCAAGCAAACAAACTATAGGATATCTTTAAGAAATTGTTATGTAAAGTAGTCTTTAATAAGCTAGCAACTCCAAAAATATTATAAGCAGAAGAAAAGTACTATAAGCATAATACCAAATTCATTAGTTACAAAAAAAGTCCTATAACTAAAAAAACTTTATAACAAAGTAGAGACATTAAAAGAAATAGATAAGCTACAGGTCCTCAGCTTAGCTATAGAAAAACATAATAATACTCACAATCCAAATTATCAGATCGAGAACTATTATATCCAATATAGCATCTTCAACATGCCAAGGAAATCTTTGAAAAAAAATATCCAAATACTATAGAAGGTCTTAAATTTATATGTCAAAGATTAAAAGCGAAAAAATAAGAAATAGTATTAAAACTACTTTAAAATAGAGATGTGAAACTTGAGAAACAATCAAAGATAAATGGTCAGCTCTCTAACTAACTGAATTAGAAGTAAAATAATACTAAATAGGGTTAAGCTCAAGTTAGAAAATAATGAATATATCACAACTCAAAAAAATGAAATCAAAAAAAAAATAAAATGGTACTATTGTGAAGCCTTCAAAAAAAGAAAAACTAGTTATGACAGTTTATCAGAAGATTGGAAAGAAGAGTATAAATCAAGAGAATATGTTCAAATATCTTGATATAATGAACTACTTGAGCCAATCTCACAAGAAGAATTAGATAAAATATTAAGAGTACTTTTCAACAACAAAGCTTCAGGAAAATCTCAAATTAACTATGAAATACTGAAGAGGTTAAGCTAAGTCAAAAAGAAAAAGATTTCTTGAAAAGAATGTTAAATAACTTCTTAAAATAAGAATTCACTCCAAAACACTGGAAATAGAGTCACATATATTCAATAGCAAAACCTAAACTATAGAGTTGTGAACTCTTTAAAACTAGACCTATTGTCCTATTAGAAGTTATAAGAAAATGTTTTATCAAAATTTTCATCAACAGAATAGGAAATATTTGTAAAAACAATAATATTCTCAGAGAACCAAACTATGCAGGACTATCAGAAGAAAATATAGCAAAATCAATTCAAATTCTCAATAATATCTGTGAAGATGCCAAAGAAAACAAAAAGGAACTATGAATACCTTTTCAGAATACTACAAAAGCATATGATACAATTAATCTATATATGCTAGTAAAAGTAATAGAAGAATCAAAGTTTCAAAAGGTTTTATAAAATTATACTGAACCTTTTTCAAAATAAAAAATTCCAAGTTATATTTGAGAATGATCTCACAGAATCAATAGTAGCTAGAGATGGAATTGATCAAGGAAAAATCATTTCATCTCTATTATGGAGAATTTTCTATGATCCTCTTTTATATAAAATCCAGAACAATACACAAAGAGAATATAAAATGTCAGTTATATGAAACCCCGACATTAAAAAATAGACTACAAGAAGGTTAAAATTAAGGTACACAGCTATAGCCTTCTTGGATGATAAAACATAAATAGCAAGATCTAAGGAGAATATGGAAAAGATTATAAAAATTGCAAGAATCTTTTCACAGTCAATGACTCTCAAATAAATGGTAACAAATTAGTCTTAATTATTATTAACAATCCTAACTGTTATCCAGAAGAGGTAAAGGCAGGTACTAAAAAAAAAGTGATTAAAGAGCTTGATAAAATAGAATAGGTTAGATTCTTAGGAATCTGAACAAGTAATCAAAAAACTGCAATTAAGTTTAAAGAATGAGTGCTTAAAGAAGTCAACATTATAATAAGAATCCTTAAACATAAAAAAGTAATAGACAAACAAGCCCTCTATATTCTAAATAGAGTTTTAATACCTAGGATAGAATTTAGAACACAACATAACATATTGTCTTGAAAAATATGCAACACCTTAACAATAGCATATAGAAAACTTTTCAAGAATAAGAGTAGTTTATGCAGATCAATATCCAATAGTGTAATCCATCATCCAAAAATCTAAAACTTGAAAAATATTTGAATGTATAAAGAAAAAATCAAGTAACAGGACTTTGTAACAGACTAAATAATTCTGGACTTGTAGGAATCACAACAATCATCAGACTCAAATAAGCACAGATTAAAAATTGGGAACTACTTAATTTATTAACCTGCAAGTCCTTAAGTTATTTAATAGACAAAGGAAACTTTCCACTCCAAGTGATCAAAATTGCTAAGAATATAGAAATAATGTTTCATAGTTGAAAATGGCAAAATATCTTTGAATAAAAAAAAAGAAACTTTTGAATTGAAAAACATCTTGCATTGAAAAAATACAAAAAAGCCATACTATTACTTAAAAACAATCAACTAATGTATTTGAATTAGCTAATCAATCCGGAAACTATAAAAATAAGAGATTGGTGAATGCTTCAGCTTCTACAAGATACAAGCAAAGAATCTATATCAGAATGATTTCAAATTATAACCAAAAATCTTCCAAAGGAACAACTAAAGCAGCTTATAAAATCTGAAAAAGAAAATTATATAAGATGGAAACCAGAATACTCAAAAATAGATCCTAATCGAGACAAGCAAAAAAAATTGTAAATAATAATAGAAAATAAAAAAAATCAAGTAACTTTGGGGAAAATTAAGACAAAAAAAAAAAGGGAAATGTCACAATAGTAGAGCACTTTACTAGTCATAATTCCAACAATGATCAGGAAACCAATATACAAAAATGTCTGGGATGTTCAGAAGGCATAACACTAAATGGTAACTGTATTATTGAAAGAGAAATAGATAAATAGGAGAAATATATATAATACAATATCTCAATATAAGAAAGTTCACTAGAAGAACATAAGACTTAAAAATTCCCTATCCCAAGTCAGCACTTGAAAAAAGAATCAAAGAAGTAATTTACAGTAACCAAAGCCTTTTAAAGATTCAAAATGATAGAGAAAATTATATGGATATCAAAACCTGAAAATAAGCTATTATCAAAAACATATTAGAGAAAAAGTATATCAAGACTACCTTATATATATACTTCAATGTAATATTTGATCTAAAGAAAAACTAATCTTTTATTCTGATGGATCACTTACTAATCACAGAAAAGAAGATATGAAAATGGAAGCAGCCTGGATTGAAATAGAAAAAGAAGAAAAGAAAAGCAAGTTCTAAACAGAAGTAAACAATTGGCCTTCATTTACAAGAGCAGAATTGATAGCAATTATAACAATACTCCTGGTAGTTTCAATTGAAAGCATAGTGAAGATCTTTATAGATAGTCAAACATGTATTTCTAAGTAGAAATTCTTAGAAAAAGAAGATCCAAAAAGAATATACAAGAGATGGTTCAAAAAAAAAAATTGATCTTTATGGGTATGAATAGTAGAACTAATAAAAAAGAAAAATATAGATTTAAAGCTCACAAAAGTCAAGGCACACTCAAATAATTCTTATAATGAAGAAGCAAATACCTTAGCTAAGGAAGCTCTGAAATTTTCATCAATTGAATTAAAGATCTCACTTCATACAAAATTATAATTAAAATCAAGTGGCAAGGGATAACTCTAGATAATCCAATTAGGCAGTTCCTTAAGAATATTAATAATAAGACAACAGTTTATCAGTGGACACAACAAAACAGAACAGAGAAAAAATAGAGTTATCAGATTTTAGAACATCAGGTTCACACATGAGACCTAGTATGGAAAAGAGTTAAGGATGGATACATATGGAATACATCTTTTAAGCAATCCCAACAAAGAAGCTTCTTATTAAACTGGTCAATAACGAGCTATCCACCTTAAGTAAGTTGGCTGTAAAAAGATCAGATCTATATAAACAAGTGAAATGCATTGTATGCAACCATCAAGATAAAACCATAAAACATCTATTAGAATATTTAGCCTATAAAGATTAGTTACAAGAGACATGGAATAAAGAAGTAAGTGGAATTATTAAAAACTTTAAAGAGCTATTGTGGAAAAAAAAAAGAGAGGCTAAAGAAAAAAATTCCAGACTGATCATTGATAATTATGAAAAAATAGGAGAATTTGATAAGTGGATTGCTAAAATAGTGGAAACAAACTTCTGGAACAAGTCAGAATATACTAAGTTTCTATACTGACCTTATAAGAACTAACCTTATTCTAGAAGTGGCAGATCTAAAATGTCAAGGTAAATATATAGGAAGAATAGCAAGAAATTGGATATTAAAAATACAAAAAAGAGTTTGTAACCAAATCTGAAAAAAAGTTTGGAACAAGAGATATAAAAAGGTAATCAAATAGAAATGAATACAAGGAATTAATAAAGAAGACAAGATGAAAAGACCTTATCTATTAGGTCAGAAAACCATGCACCCAAAGAAAAGAAATCCATTATCTGAAAAAGGAAACCTTTAAGATTAAAGTCTCTAAAAAATTTTAACAAGAAGAGTAGAGTATGGAATAAAATGGTTGGGTTTTAAGCTCTGTTAGAACCTCATAGAGTAATCTATAGTAATAATCTGCAAGTAATGAAGTTAACAATTGGAAGGGTCTTTACCTGAACTACTAACAGAGCAATAAATTACTTCCAAAGTTGTACTTAGAGTTTTAATAATTCTTAAAATAGAGATGAGTGAGTTAGGTAGAGACTTAACTTTAGTGATACATCTTTAATATAAAGTATATATATGTTTAATAAAGTACACATATCTAGCCTAATAGAAGGTTTAAAAATATACTATATATATATACAGTATAAATAAAAAGGTAATCAGAATCAGTACACATAATAGAGGTATCACAAACATTACAAAATAACAAAATCTGATTGAAGAAATACTAGAACAAGGAATAGGCATATTGGGGTTATGTAAAACAAAACTAATACAAGTCAATGCATAGTGGGCATTCAACAATCAGAAAGATTACAAACACTTTCATAGTATCAATAAAGATACACTATTTGGAGCAGGAGTTAGTCTCTTAATCAAAAGAGATTTGGAAAAAAATATTGTATTAGTAGAAAAAGAAGAAGAATACATTATTGTTGTCAACATATTTATAAAAAGAAAGAAAATCTGTATTATACAGATCTATATTTCTTTCAATAAACTAAGGTATAAAATGGTACAGAATAAAATAACTAATTTTATTAAAAGAAAACATGGATAAGGCTTTTACACAATAGTAATGAGAGACTTTAATACAGCCTATAATTTATCAGAGAATAGAAAGTTCTCTTCTAAGTAAGCTTTAGACCATCATAGTAACCTAAGATCTCATTATTTAACTTTCTTGATGAATGGGACTTTATAAATATGCAAGTCACATAGGAAGACAAAGAGAAAACTTCAACAAGGAAAAACTTAACAAATAGTAGTAAAATAGATTATATTTAAGATTTCTTTTAGTCTAATAAATTATTCACTAATCCATTTCGATAATCAAGACATAGAAGATGTTACAGGAAGTGATCATACCATACTTATAATAACACTATATAATAAAGATCTTTTTACAAGAAGCAGAATCACAAAACATTCTACAAATACATTAAGAAGAATTAATATAAAGAGAACATCTAAATTACAATAGCAAGCCTTTTAAGAAAGTGTAGATCACAAATTTAAAACATCATTAGAATCTTTGCTTCAAGAAGAATCCAATCAAGATGAAAAGGAGAATCAGGCAAACAAATTGTAAGAAACCTTTGAGAAACTACTATGTAAAGCAGCCTTTAACAAACTAACAATAAAAAAAACAATCCAGTCAGAAAAAAAGTATTACAAACATAGTGTCAAGTTCATCAGCTATAGAAAAGCACTATAACTTAAAGAACTTTACAACAAAGTAGAAACATCAAAAGAAATAGATAAGCTATAGTCTCTTAGTTTAGCTATAGAAAAACATAATAGTACTCATAGTCCAAATCCTCAAATCGAAAACTATTGTACCCAGTATAGTATCTCTAATATACTATGAAAATCCTTGAAAAAAGATATCTAAGATACTATAGAAGGTCTCAAATTCATATGTCAAAGATTGGAAGCCAAAAAAACAAAAAATAGTATTAAAACTGCTCTGAAATAGAGATATAATAATTTGAAAAACAATCAAAGACAGATGGTCAGCTTCCTAACCAACCACACAAAAAGCAAAATAGTATTAGATAGAATTAAGATTAAGTAGAGAGATAATGAATATATTATAACACAAAAAGATGAAATAGAAAAGAAAATAAGATGGTATCACCATAAGACCTTTAGAAAAAGAAATGCTATTTACAACAGTTTATTAGAAGAATAGAAAGAAAAGTATAAACCAAGAGAATATATCCAAACAGCTTGGTATAATAAACCACTCAAATCAATTTTACAAGAAGAACTAAGTAAAATACTAAGGACACTTCCCAATAACAAAGCTTTAAGAAAATCTCAAATCAGTTATGAAATACTGAAAAGGTTAAGTCAAGAGAAAAAAGATTTCTTGAGAAGAATGTTAAATAATTTCTTAAAATGGGAAGTCATTCTAAAATATTGAAAACAAAGTCATATATATATTATAGCTAAACTTAAACCTTGAAGTTGTGAACTCTCAAATACTAGACCTATTATCTTACTAGAGGTTACAAGAAAGTGTTTTATCAAAATCCTTACCAATAGAATGGGGAATATTTGTAAAACCAATAATATTTTCAAAGAATCGAACTATGCAAAGCTGTCAGGAGAAAGTACAGCAGAACAAATTCAAATTTTTAATAATATTTATAAAGATTCTAGAGAAAACAAAAAGGAACCATGTATACTTTTTCAAGATACAGAAAAAGCATATGATACAATTAGTCTAGATATATTAATAAAAGCAATAAAAAGAATTAAAGTTCTAAAAAGTTTTATAAAGATCATAATGAGTCTCTTTAAAAATAGAGAATTTTATATTATATTTGAAAATGATCTTACAGAATCAATAGTAGCTGAAGACGAAATTAACCAAGAGAAAACCATTTCATCTCTACTTTGAAGAATTTTTTATGATCATCTCCTTTACAAAATCTAGAATAATACACAAAGAGAGTATAAAATATCAGTTACATAAAACCCTGATCTAAAAAAATAAACTATAAAAAGGCTAGAATCAAGACATACAGCTATAGCCTTTATGAATAATACAATGTGAATAGCAAGATCTAAGGAAGATATGGAAATGATCTTGAAAACTGCAAGAATCTTTTACAAAGCCAATAATTCTCAAATGAATGGTAAAAAATCAGTCTTAATTACTATTAACAATCCTAATTGCTATCTGGAAGAAGTGAAAGCCAATATTGAAGAAGAAGTGATCAAAGAGCTTGATAGAACAGAACAGGCTAAATTCTTAGGGATTTAGATAGGTAATCAAAAAACAGCAATAGAGCTTAAAAAATAAGTACTTAAAGAAATCAATATAGTTACAAGAACCCTTAAATATAAAAAAGTGATGGACAAACAAACTCTCTATATTACAAATAGAGTATTAATACCTAAAATAGAATTTAGAATACAATATAGTATATTGTCCTGAAAAATATGTAGCACCCTGACAATGGCATATAGAAAACTTTTCAAAAATAAGAGTGGTTTGTGCAGATTTATGCCCAATAGCATAATTCACCATCCAAAGATTCATAATTTGAAAAGTATCTGGATACTATAAAGAGAAAGTCAAGTGATAAAACTTTGCAATAGACTAAATGATTCTGGACTAGCAAGAATTATATCAATTATTAAATTCAAACAAGCATAGATAAAAAATTGAAAACTACTCAATTTATTAATCTACAAATCCATAAGTCATTTAACAAACAAAGGCAACTTTACACTCTAAGCACCCAGAATTGCTAAATATATGGAAATAATGTTTTATAGTTAAAAATGACAAGATATCTTTAAATGGAAAAAGGGAAATATTTAAATTGGAGAATATCTTACACTAAAAGAATATAAAAAAGCCATACCATCACTTAGAAATAATCAACTGATGTACCTGGACCAGGTGATCAATCAGAAAATCAAAAAAATAAGAGACTGGCAAATGCTTCAGCTCCTGCAAGATACAAGCAAAGGATCTATATTAGAATAATTCCAAATTATAATCAAAAATCTTTTAGGAGAACAACTAAAGTAATTAATAAGATCCTGAAGAAAAAACTATATAAAATGGGAACTATAATACTTCAAAATAGAACCTAATCGAGACAAGTAAAAAATATATGGATAGTGATGAGAAGCAAAAAAAATTAAGTAATTTGAGAGAAACTAAGACAAGAAAAAGAGGGAAATAATATGATAGTGGAGCATTTTGTTAGTTGCAACACCAACAATAATCAGGAAACTAATATATAAAAATACCTAGAATGTTTGAAAGACACAACACAAAATGATGATTGTATTATAGAAAGAGGAATAGAAGAGATATATATAGTACCATACTTTAATATAAGAAAGTCTACCAAAAGAATATGAGATTTAAAAATTTTCAACTCTAGGTCAGCACATGAAAAAAGGATTAAAGAAGTAATTTATAAAGACCAAAGTCCATTCAAGATCCAAAATGATAGAGTAAATCATGTGGACATTGAAACCTGGGAAGAATCCATTATCAGAGAAAATATTAAAAAGGACACATATCAAGATCATCTGATAACTATACTTCAACATAATCTTGGATTTAAAGAAAAACTAATCTTCTATTTTGATAAATCACTTATTAATCATGGTAAAAAAAAAATGAAGATGGGAGCAGCTTGGATTCAGATTGAAAAGATGGAAAGGAAAGCAAGTTTCAAATAGAAGTAAACAAGTGGCCCTTATTTACAAGAGCAGAATTGATAGCAATTATAACAATACTTCTAGTAGTTCCAATTGAAAGCATGGTGGAGATCTTTATAGATAGTTAGGCATATATTTTCAAGTAAAAATCTTTAGAAAAAGAAGATTCAAAAAGAACATACAAGAGATGGCTCAAAGAAAAAAATTGATCCTTCAGTGCTTGCATTATAGAACTAATAAAGAAGAAAAATATAGATCTAAAGCTCATAAAAGTTAAAATATACTTAAATGATCCTTATAATGAAGAAGCAGATATCTTAGCTAAAGAAGCTTTAAAATTTCCACCAATTGAATGGAAAGATCTCACCTTATATAAAATTATTATTGAATCAAGTGGAAAGAGATAACTCTAGATAATCCAATTAGGAAATTTATTAAGAACATTAATTATAAGACAACAGCCTATTAGTGGGTACAACAAAAAGAATAGAGAAAAATGAAGTCAGCAAATTTCAAAACACCAGGCTTATACATAAAACCTAGTATGGAAAAGAGTTAAAGATGTGCACATGTGGGATACATTTTTTAAATAATCCCGACAAAAAAGCTTTCTAATTAAACTGGTCAATGACAAGCTACCTATACTAAGTAAGTTGGCTATAAGAAAACCAGACCTATGCAAACAAATGAGTTGTATTGTATATAGCCAACAAGACAAAACTATAGAATACTTGTTAAAATGTTCAGTCTATAAGAATCAACTAAAAGAGGTATGGAATAAAAGAGTAGATGGAATTATCAAAAACTTTAAAGAGCTACTAGGAAAAAGAAAAAAAGAGGTTGAAGAAAAAAATCTCAGGTTAATTATCGATAACTGAAAAGAGATAAAAAAGTTTGACAAGTGGATCTCTAAAGTAGTAGAACAGGCTTTTAAAACTAGTCAGGACAGACTAAGTTTCTGTACTGACCTTATAAGAACAGATATTATTCTAGAAATGGTAGACCTAAAGTATTAAGGTAAATACATAGGAAGAATAGCAAGAAAATGAATAATAAAAATGCAAAGAAGAGTCTGTAATCAAGTCTAAAAAGAAATCTGAAACAAGAGATGTGAAAAGATAATTGAGTAAAAAAAACACAAGGAATTGATAGAGAGAACAAGATAAGAAGACCTCCATGTCTTTCAAGCCAGAAAACTATACTTCTGAAGAAAAAAAAATCCACTACCTGAAGAAGGAAACCTCGAAGACAAAGGCCTCCAAGAAATTCTAACAAGAAGAATGAAATATAGAATAAAATAGTTGAGTTTTAAGCTCTGTCAGAATCTCACAAAGTAATCTGTAATAGTGATCTGCAGGCAATAAAGTTAACAGTTGGAAGGGTCTTTATCTGAACTATTAACAGAGTAATAAATCACTTCTAAAGTTGCATTTAGAGTTTTAATAATTTTTTAAAATAAAGACAAGTGAGATAAGTAGAGACTTAGCTTTAGCAATATATTCTCTAATGTAAAGTATACATATATTTAATAAAGTATACATATCTAACCTGATGGAGGGTTTAAAAAAAAATTTTTTTTTAAATAATAAAAAAGCTAGAGCTATACTTCAAATTAAATTAATTAAGTTTTATTATCTTTAATTCTTATTTTTTTAAAAATTTTAAAATTTTTATTTATTATACAATATATTTTAATTTTTTTCAAAATATTAAAAAATTTTAAACTATATTTTAAGTTTTATTATTTTTTAAATATTTTAAAATTATATTTAATTTTTTTAAAAATAAAAATAAAAACTCTTTCCACTGATCCTTTAACCACACACAAAAAAGATGTTCGCAAGAAGTTTTTATACTTCCTTGCTAATAAAGTCTTAATACTTTCCTTAAAACAACTTGAAGTATAACTTCAAGAGTCACTTCTACTCTTCCCCTATTGTTTATAAACCTCTTCACTCAAAAACTTGACTTATAGTGATCAAGAAAAGTCAAGTAATACCTTTGATATCAATAGCAAGAAAGTTCCCAAAGGAAAAAGAACTGACTGTAAAGTACCTGAAGGCCTATTTAACCTTTGAAGCAGAAGATATATAGAAATTTTTGATGACAGAAGGACTTATTTTTCCCCTTTTAGTCACTTGTGAACCTCTTAGAGCTATTATTTTCATAGTTTTTTAGGGAATTTTGCCTACCTCAGTTTGACCCTGAATTTTTAGTAGCACAAATCCTCACCAAAGGTGATTGACTGACATGAAACACGTCAGTTTTTAAAATGTAAACAAGCTCCTATTGGTCATAATCATGTATCTCAATATATCATTAATGATATAGGAAAGAAAGTTCTAGAAAAAGTGTTCCCTCCAATTGTGTATATTCAATCTTTAGAAAACAATTATAATATCAAAAGGTGAGCGATGGGTATAAAAAGAAGATTCAATTTTCATCTCTCATTAAATTCCTCAGATAGTGAAAAGGCTTTCTTGGACAAAAGCTAAGGTCTCCAAGCTTCTATCTTGATTAGGTAAAGTTCTTGAGAAGATTTCTTTATCCCGGTCAGGCAAACTCTTCCATAATATAGTATTGACCTCAACAGTGATAAGTGAATCCATACATTGAAAGAAGGATAAGTTTCTCAAATGTTCTTCTTGAAATCACTTTCAGGAATGACTAAGTTTCTCAAATGTCATGAAACTTAGAGAATATCCCAATCAGGCAAACTCCTTTTGAGAGGAAACTGTGAAATGGAGCAAGAACCTTTTGGAGAGCTTTGATTTGCATTCTCCTTTTCCCTTTTTTCCCAGTATCAACTTTAGCAATTCATCATTTTTCAGGATAATCTACAGTAACAAACTGTTGGCGATGACCCTGATTGATTAGATACACTTTTGCCAAGCTACTAGGAGAGTGAAATATTGTTCCCTAAATCTGACTTAGAATATCTAGTTTAGACTTAGTTTTGTTTAGTTTGAACTAGCTTAGTGAACTCTTCATATTTTTAAAAAAAAATATATATATATATATCTTTAATTTTTATATTTTTATATTTAAAAAAATATTTTTTAATATATTTTAATTAAATTTAAAATAGTAAAAACTTGAACTATACTTTAAGTTTAATTATTTGAATTTTATTTTTTTAAAAAATTTTTTGTAACCTAGAATTTTTTATATATTTTAATTAATTTTAAAATAGTTAAAAAGCTAAGTTATATTTTAAATTCAATTATTTATATTATATTTTGATATTTTTAATTGATATTTTATTGTTTTTAATGTTTTTTTTTAAATATTTATATTTTAAATAAAAAATATTTTTATTTTTATTTTTTTTTAAGTATCTGTAATCAAACTAAATTGGCACTTTATTAATCAATTAAAAATATATGTATATTTTCATTCAAGCAGTATAATACATACTATAATTAAAATATTATTCTAATCTAATTAACTCATTATAAGTATAAAAGTCTTTAAGTTTGATCTTGAGAAAAATATTTCATTCTGCAGTATTTTTAAATAAAAACTCTACTAGTTTACTATATTATTGCTGGTAAATTATTTCTACTATATATTATATTAAGTTACTGGAATACAGAAAATTATAAAAGAATAAGTTGAAAAGGGGAAGGTAGATATTTAAAAATATCTAAATAAACAACAAAAAAACAAAAGAGTAAAAATTAAAAAAAAGATTTCCAACTTTCTCCAAAAACTTGTTTCTTAAGATCTCTGCTCAATAAGAATTGTCTAATTGAAATATTCTTTTTTCTCTTAACTATCTGAAGAATTTATCTATACTTGATCTTAATTACTTTCTTGTATATTATTTGAGAAGGCTTATCACCTGGTGGGAGCATTTATTTCTAGTAATACACTTGATTTCAACTTTCTTTGAGCAGTAATTTTTTATCTACTATCAACCTATTCAATAACCACCAAATCAGATAGATAGATGGGACAACTATAGCAGTAAACTATTTTAAATTGAGGGAGAATACTTCGGTCGTGGTAACTAAAGTTGATAATTCAAAGATAGTAGAGATTACACAAACATGTTGAAAGAGGCTTTGGATGATTTGGTTTAATTAGAAGGTTTATTAGAGATATATAATATCAAAGATAAGAGAATTCAGCAGGTAAAACCTTGGGTCAACTGCTTTGGATAGCTGACCTTTATATACATAATTGAATATTAATTATTTAGTGACTAAAGTGATCAAAGTAACCAAATCTGTTAGATTTGCCAAATTAGACCAATATGTCAGATCTGCTCACTTGGGTAACCTGCTAGCTAAATATAGATAAAATATGAAAATTAAATAATAAAATTAAATAATGCATACTATGTCAATCACTACTTTGCCCTAATGATTGGATCCACTCTATGAACCAATAAGACACTCCTTGCATCACATGTGTCACATGATCTAAAAATAGAACTAAAGTAATATGATAGACACAAACTATAGATAATAATTAAAGAAAAATATAATTAATAATTAAGGTTAACATTTTCTCCTACTTAAGCGGTGAGTTCCACAAATCAAGAATTCACAAGAAGTTGATATTCACTAAACTTTAAATTAATAATCATGGTTAAAGTTGTATGTCTTGTTCTTCAAATTTGCTCAATTCCAGACTTTTCAAAGAGGTCATAGGTGTGGCGATATTCAATAAGATGATATTTAGTCAAGTGTTTGTTCAGGTAGGATTGTTGTGAGCGGTTGACAATTCCTTCCAATAATTCCTTCAGGTAGTATGTATAGACCAAGGAGAGAATCTTGTTTTTCATGCGGATAGCACGTTGCATACACCTGTATATTTGCAAAATCTGATTTTTAATGAACTGAAGTAAATTATATGGTATTGGGATCACTTGTACAAATTTAGGAATTGTGGTTAGAAAATCCTTCAAAATTAGATTCTGAATGGTAGTCATGGTAATTTTTGCATGAGTATGGTAATCTTTTTTGCTACAAACTGGTAGGCAATGGAGCTCCTTATATAATTGTTGGGGTGGTACGATCATTCATATTTTTCTATTTAATATGAGAATTTTTCTTGGTTTATCGAGTATTCCTCATATTTCTTTTATTATCATACCAAGAGAAACCAGAACTGCCAAAGCACAAAGACTCACTTGTTCAGGAATGATAGATCCTTTGTGGGCAACTGTCGTCACTCTCCAAGAAAAGGTCAAATATTTGGAGAGACAAATATGTCATGGTGAGTGGTTCCAGGCTGACCTTCAAGAAGAAATCTATTAGTTGGAGAGGGAGGTAGAGCGGTTGGCCTCCAGAAGTTCCACTTCAACTAGGGTCAAAGAGTTGAAGTTAGAAAACCAAAACTTGCAGCAAAGGGTGGGCAGGCTTGGTGTCCTGTTGGTTCAATTGAGTGTTCTTATTCCGGCTCCTTTGGATAAAACCTTTTCCTCGCTTGAGCTTTGAGATTTTTGTTTTTCTTTTTCATGTTTTCACTTGTTCACTTATAAGTACTTCATCTTGGAATTATGCAGTAATCGCTGAGAGTCCTGGGGCCGGCTATAATAATGGTGAGAGCTCAGGGGCTGTTACTATTACACTATATATTCTTCTTTTCAGTTTTCAATATATACAGTAGGTTCCCATTTTTCATGATCAAGATATTGTTTCAGCAAGGCCAAGTTGAGAGAGGCAGCCGGAACTTTTCCATCCATCGTCCTAAGTTTAAAGGCTCCATTTCCCAATTCATCATATATAAAGTAAGGTTCTTTCCATTTTGATTTGAGTTTTCTAGTAAAGTGTTTATCCCTGGTAGCATCATAAACTAACACTTTGTTTCCAATTTTGAAGTTCCTTGGCTTTTTCAACTTCAGATCAAATCTCTTTTTTTGTTTCCTTTGGGCTTTCAGAATATTTCCTTGGGTAGTTCCTTAAGCAATGGGCAGGGTTTCAGTCAGTTGGTAGAGTTGGGTCAAGATATTTCCTTCTATTATTTCATCCATTTCCATATGGGGCATTTGAAGGTTGTGGCCATATACAAAATAGAAGGGGGTAAATTTGGTGGAAGCTTGTTTTGATGTGCGATAGGCAAATAGTGTTGATGCAATAAATTCGTCCCAATCCTCCTTTCCCTTAGTTATTTTTGCTAGATATTCATATAGAGTCCTATTAAAGTGCTCCACTAGTTCATTTGTTTGTGGGTGATATGGGGTAGAATAAAGATGTCGTATTTGAAATTTTCCCAATAAAGCTTCAACTATTTCATTTCTAAAATGTGTTTCATGATCAGAAAGTATGTGTTTTGGACATCCATATCTGCAAATAATAACTTGATAAATAAAATCTGCAACTCGCTGTTCTGTAGCATGTGAGATTGCTTCAGTTTCAGACCATTTTGTAAAGTAGTCAGTTGCAACAATGATGTATCTGTTTCCCTTGCTTGTAATTGGAAGAGGCCCCACGATATCAATACCTATTTTGGAGAAGGGGATACCAACTGTGATTGGGTGTAAGGATCCAGGGGTCCTGAATTTGCCTCGTCGCTGACATTGGTTACAGGTATTAATAAAATACTTCACATTCTCAAACATTTGGGATCAGTAGTATTAATCACATAGTTTTTCAAAAACCTTGTTCACACCAAGATGTGCTCCAGTGGGATGGTTTTGTAGTAAGTATAAAATTGATTCTACTTCATGTTTTTGAATTACATGAAGTAATTGATTCCTTGTTTTCCTGTGACAATCTTTTTTATAGAGTTGGTTGTTTTTCACTTGATAATATTGTGCTTTAGAGATAAGTTACTTTTGTTGTTTGTTATCAAAAGTATCAGGTAATTTGTTGTGTTGAAGATAGTTTTTGAGATAATTATAATGTTGAAATTCCATTTTGATAAGATAGGTTATATTATTATCCAGGACATTAACTATCTGGGCTGGATATTATTTATTGTTAGATTTTACTTGTGATTGCTAACTTTGAATTAGTTTTGGATAGGTGTAGTCTTGGAATTGTGAAGATTGGTTTATCTATGTCATACATCCTAGACATGGTATCAGCATTGTTGTGTTTCCTTCCAGCTCTGTGTTTAATAGTGAAGTTATAGGATTCCAAGTGAAGTATTTACCTTGCATGTCATCCTTTAAGTTCAGTTGTTTTCAACCATTGAAGAGCAGAGTGGTCAATAATCAAGAAGAAGTATTGAGTCCCTAAATATTGGTGGAAGTGTTCAATAACCCAGATGACTGCAAGACATTTCAATTCAGTAGCAAAATAGTTTCACTCAGCTTTGTTAAGACTATGGCTGGTATAGGTAATTGCATACTCCTTTTTTTCATTCTTTTGTACCAGAACAGCACCAATACCAGTTCCAGAGGTATCAGTATGAAAATAGAAGACCTTGGAGAAATCAGTATATCTCAAGACAGAAGATAAGGTTAAGAGTCGCTTCAAAGTTTCAAAGGCTTGCTGGTGATCATTTATCCATTCAAAGAGTGTATTCTTTTCCAAAAGAGAATTCAGAGGGTAGGCAATAGAAGAGAAGTTTTTGATGAACTTCCTATAATAAGAGGCAAGTCCAAGAAATCCTCTCAATTGCCTGATA
>CAJVPT010002402.1:0-17806 GCA_910592055.1 Acaulospora colombiana
TTGTTTTAATCTATTTTCTTGCATTGTCTTGGTTATAGATAGGTACCATCCTGGAATAGATCCTTTGCTTGTTTTCTGTAGCAGTTGGAGCATTCGTCAGTTTCATAGTTCTCTTATTTCATAATCAACAAGCTGATCTATATAAATTAGTTTATTGTTTCTGAGTAATGAAATTGCTTTCTTATACTCCTCTATCATCAGGTATTCTTTAATTGAACTATTTCCTTGGTTCCATTTGAAAATGTCAATCCATTTCCAGCTTTGAAAGGTTATGCCTATATCCTTAGTCAGCTTCAGTACTTGTAGAGAGAAGTTATCTTTTTTTGAAATATTATTTAGTGAGTTATATATAAGCATGTTGACAGGCTCTCAGTATCTAACTTGTGCTTGCTTGAGTCTAATAATTGTTGTAGTTCTGACTAGTCCTGGATCATTTAATCTGTTGCACAATCTTATTATATGGCTTTCTTTCTGTAACATCCTAACACTCTTTAAGTTATAAATTTTGGAATAATGTATTACACTATTCGATATTGTTCTATATAATATAGCCTTATTTTTGAATAATTTTCTGTATGCCATTGTTAAGGTGTTGCACATCTTCCAAGATAGTATACTGTGTTATTCGATTCTTGGTATTAGCACTCTATTAAAAATATAAAGAGCTTGTTTGTCTATTAGCTTTTTATTCTTCAGAGCTCTGGTAACCAAATTAATTTTCTTAAACATCCATTTTTTGAGCTCAATAGCTGTTTTTTGGTTATCTATTCAAATTCCTAGAAACCTTGCTTATTCAGTTCTATTTAATTTTCTCACCACTTTTTTGTTGACTCCTGCTTGGACTTCTTCCAGATACTGATTGAAATTGTTAATAGTAACTGGGACTGATTTATTACTATTAATTTGCAAATTGTTTGGTTTGTAAAATATTCTTGCTTCTTCTAGTATTCTTTCCATATCTTCCTTTGATTGGGTTATTCATGTGGTATTATCCATAAAGACTATTGCTGCATGTTGTAACTCTAACTTTCTATTATTATCTCTTTTCAAATTTGGATTTCATGTAACTGATATTCTATATCCTTTTGCTTCATCATTTTGGATCTTACATAGTAAAGAATCATAAAACATTCTCCACATTAATGGTGAAATAGTTTCTCCTTGATCTATTCCATTCCCTATAATAATTGTTTCTATTGGATCTTTCTCATATATTATACTAAACTCTCTATAGTAAAATAGACTCATTATGATTCAAATAAAACCTTCTGGAATTTGGATTCATTTTATGGTCTTGACTAGCATATTTAGACTAATCGTATCATATGCTTTTGCTGTATCTTGGAACAAAATTCATAACTTTTTTTTGTTTTCTCTTGCTTCCTTACAAATATTGTTCAGAATTTGTATTGATTCAGCCATATTTTCTCCTAATAATCCTGTGTAGTTGGGTCCCCTCAGGATATTATTATTCTTATAAATATTTCCTAATCTATTTATGAAATTTTCAAGAAACACTTTTGCATGGCTTCTAGCAACACTATTAGTCTTGTATTGATGAGCTCACACTCCTATGGCTTTGGTTTTGCTATTGGATAAATATGACTTTGCTTCTATCCATATGGCATGACCTATTTTAAGAAGCAGTTCAGTATTTTTTTCAGGTAAAGTTTCCTTTCTGAATCTAATCTTTTTAACATTTTATAACTAATTTGTGATTTTCCTGAAGCTTTATTATTTAAAAGTGCTCAGAGTGTTTTATCTAGTTCTTCTTGAGAAATTGGTTTTAAAAGATCTTTATACCATTTTTCTTTAATATAGTTTCTGGAACTATATTCTTCTTTCCAGTCTTCTGTTAGGCTGTTGAAGTCAGCATCTCATGTTCTGAATGCTTTTTGATAATATTGCCTTATCTCTTTTTCTATTTCCTCTTTTCTAGTTGTTATATAGTCATTTTTCCCATTTTTGACTTTGACTCTGTCCAACACAATTTTAGTTCACTCTCTCTTTGTCAAAGAGTTAACCATTTTTCTTTGATTGTTTCATAAATTATTACACATTTGTTCTAGGGCCTTTTTAATGACATCTTTTATCTATCTTACCTCTGTATTCTGGCAGGTTAGCTTTAGGCCTTCTATTGCATCACTTATTTCTTTTTTAAAAGTGTCTATAATATATTTGAAATACTATGTTGAATACAATGGTTTTCAATTTGATGATTAGGATTGTGTGCTATATTGTGTTTCTTGATCACTATACTAAGGGCCTGTAGCTTGTTTGATTTTTGTAAGATTTGTACTTTCTTGAGAAGTGTTTTAAGTTAAAGAGTTCATCTATATTTAATATATTCTGGGTCATGCTTGTAATGTTTTTCTTGAACAGTGGATATCTTCTTACTTGTTAACTTATTGTGTGCTACCTTGCATATTTGTTCCTTGAAGACTCTCCATAAAGTGTTTGCATAAACTTCTCTTTCACTTTTTTCTGGCTTTTCTTTTAACAATGGCTCTAGCATTATCTGAAACTTATAATTTATATTTTTTCTGAATGCTTGCCATTGTTCTAATGTTGATCCTTTAATATCAATTTTCCTTTCATTTTTTATTGTGGATCGGTTGATGCTATCTCTTAAGAAAAGATTGTTATTATATAATATTATTATGAGCATTGTATGGTCACTGCCTATTATTTCCTCCATATTTTGATTGTGAAAACATAATAATGATAATTTTGTGAGACTCTATGATATCCATATAAAATCTATTTGGTTACTGCTAATAACATCCTATCTTGTTGGAGTTTTGTTCTTTTCTTCCTATGTTGTCTACGTATCTATGAAATTCCATTCATCTAGAAAGTCAAATAATTGGATTTCTGAATACCAAAATGTTTTGAATATTGTCCTGGAGGTAGATGCTCTATATTTTACAGGGTTGTATGTAGCATTGAAGTCTCTCATAATTATTATGTGAAAATTTTGTTTATACTTTTCTTTGATGAAATTTTGTACTTTTCTTATATCTTATTACTTTGTTTTTTGTCAAAGGAGATATAAATCTGAATAATGCATATCTTATTTCTTCTCATAAGCATGTTGACAGTTATCATATGTCCTTCCGCCTCTTCTATTGATGTTATTTTCTTTTCCAGATTTTTTCTTACCAATAAGCTAACTCCTACACCATAGGAGATATTTTTATTGGCACTGTGAAAGTGTTTGTACATCTCTTGATTTTGAAAAGCCCATTTTATCTTTGCTTTGATTAGCTTTGTTTCACATAGACCCATAATTTCAATATCTTGCTCTAGTATTTCTTCTATAAGATTATGTTGATTTGTTTTATCGATAATACCTCTGACATTGTATATTCAGATTCTTATTACTTTCTTTTCGATATCTATGTCTACTTGTTTTTCTTTTTTCAGGGATATTTTTCTATTTATAAATTTAGTTTTTTCTATTTGGAGGAAAGTCTCAAGGTCTTAATCATACTGCTGATCCTGCATACTAGTTTGTTCCTTCTGTTGTGCTTTGCCCTTATTAGTTGTTTGGATATTGGGAATAGTGGGCAGGTATTTTTTATCTTTCTGTGATTGGACTGGTGCTCCTTTTAGGAACAGTTGACTTTCCATCTAAGTGGACCTTTTTCCAGTTTGTTGATCTTTTTGTCAAGTTTTTCAATTAGTTTGCATAATTGAGATACTTTAGATTCTTGGCTTGGATTTGATCAGAAGCTTCTGGTTTTGTGTCTTGTTGTTTGTCTCTTTTATTGGTTAGTGTTGGTGTCACTGTTTTCTTCTTCTTCTTGGCTTTGCATATCTCTATATGAAACATGACTTCTTCTTTATCTTAAAAGTTCCCTATTGCTACCAGTGGCTGGTGGATCTGGTCTTGTCATATGTCTGTTAGTTCTTATATGGTGATTTCTACTATTTCTAGTACCTATTGGTACCATACTCTAATATTTCATTTTAGTATAATCATCTATTTTCTTTCTATGAATTTTGTATCTTTGCTTTTCTTTTTTTTCAGTAGAATCATCCAGGATATCTGATTCATATGAGTTGTTTGAGTCTATAGACATTCTACGTTGTCGCTGGTAATGATTTTTTGCACTCTATATAAGTCTTTGATTCTCAATACTGATTTGTTGCTAAAGAACCTCTTTCAAGTCTTTCTTATTTTCAAAGTATATTACTGCATAATCTTCTGGTGTTAGAATAACCTTATTGTTTGGTATATAAGAGGCTTTTGCTTTTGTATGACTGAGTAATTCAGAAATCAGTTTTATAAATTTTTCTTTTACCCATATAGTCTTAAGGAGTGATGCTTTCTTTCTTTAAGTATTTGGGTTACTTCTTGATTATATAGTTCTTTTTAAGCTATTATTGATCTTACTTGATTAGCTTTAATCTTGAGTACCCAATTTTGTTCCAATTTGGCATGCTCACGATATGCAAAGAAGTGAATTCTAAATCTTTTTTGATAAAAAACCATATAATATTCATGAATATTGACTATTTTTTTATATTCTTCCATCACCTTCCTAATTGATTGTTTATTATATTATGTTCTGTATTCACTAATGTAATATACTTTGATCTATTTTTTGCTAAAGGAAAGCTTTCTGACTTGAAGAATCTTTTGTTTAGAGCATATTTTTGAAAGGCTGAGCATGTGCTTTTGTCTTGATCCATTCTCTTGATAGAGAAGTTTTTCTCTTTTTTTTTTATTAATTGATTCTAAACATCATACTACATTCTCTTCTTCATCAATATCAAAAGTGATCCAGTGATTACTATTGATGAACTTGATCTTGAAGGGATTTTGTCTCTTGGGTATACTTAAAGTTCTTTTGAGATATTTGATTCCTTCTTCTTTGTTGTCTCCTGGTAGTATAGCTTGAAGTACTCACAATTTAATTGTATCTGTTTGTTTGATAAAATAGGGATTGACTATGGAACCTTGTATTCTGTTACGTGTATTGCAAGAAATATTCTCTGTAATATAGGTTCCTTGAACTATTTCCTTAATTGTTTTTGCTTCTATTGATTCTGATATATTTAGGTTTTCCATTTCAACTTCTTTGATTGATAGGATTTCTTTTATTTCTATAGAAGTTGGTTGAATATTCATCAGGATATTATCTGTTCCCTTGTATTCTTTCACCTTGTGACTTGCAGTATAATTTTTTGCCTTGTTTATTAAGATGTTACACACCTTATCTTCAAGCATAGGAGCTTCAAGGTCTTGTTTTTTGCCTTGTTCCTTTTCTCACAGAGTGAAAATATATTTTCTTAACATCTGTTCTTTCACCAAGATTTCAAGGTCTATATTTAATAGAGTGACTAAGATATTATCTAGTATTGAGATTACATGGATTGTTCCTATTGGGATATGTAGTTGGTCTCCTATTGTATATTCTAGCTTATATTGTAGTATTTTTGTTTCCCATAGTTCTTGTTGAGGATTATAGCTAGTAGTGATGTTTCCAAGTACTCTAAAGATTTCTTGCTCGTGTCATTCCAAAATTCTAATAATATTTTGCTCTTTTTGTGTCATATTGTTATATGAGGTGAATAAACTATTACATGTATCAGGTTATTTTAATGTTTTGTTGTTTTTCTTTATGCAGATTTGTAAATACAGTACTATTTTGGGTTATGTGATTGGATGATCTGTATCAATATGCTGTTTCTTCACATATTTAAGTTTTACCTCCAAAAAAAAAAAAAAAAATCTCTCCTGTACTGATCAGATTTTTGAAAATTCAAAGCATAAAGTTTTGTCAACACAAACATGACTCCAAAAGCTTCCTCGACCAAACACAAGGCTCTAGAGCTAGCAGTTTAACCAGAACAATAACAAACAAAACACAAAACATGGAGTTAGAAGAACCTCAAACTCTCTATCAAAACACTTCGAAACTTAACTTCAAAAATAAACTAAACATTAAAACAAACTTATATAAACAAATATCAGATAATATACCATCTTCTCTATATGGGTTTGATGCAGACAAAGACTTTATTGATGATTGGTTTGAAAATATACAAACAGGTTACAACACACCACAAACAGAACCTGAGTCAAATATTGAAGAAATACAATCTTATCCTCAACACAATCTAGGTTCAATTGACTGGACTACAACATATGAAAAAAAATGATTTAAAATGATCATTTTAATAAATGAAATACCTTGAAAAAACAACAAAATAAAACTTCAATTTATCCAAAAATTATTCTTACATCTGGAATCTTTCCCCTCCATTCGATTGAACAGATCCAATTAAGGCTATACTATTACAGCACCTTTGGGGACAGAGTCAGATGCCATTAAAGCTAAATACATTAAAATTGACGATAATCTCACTATTTACATACAGCCAATATCAGTTTACAATGGTGTAGAAGCAAAACACAAGACAATTAGAGTACAGGACATCTCCCTAAATATATTACAGATAGATATTTATATTGCTTTTACTAAATTTGAAGAAATAAAAGCCATAAAAATACAGACGATCAGCATGTGGCAATCAACAAATATTGAATTTTATCAACAACAAGATTATGACCAAATTAGCAAAGGATGGGCAATTTCGTTTAGGGGTGACCTAATCAGAATTTTTTCTTTCCTAAATACAAACCAATTCAACAAAAAAAGGAGTGCCTATGCCCTGAGACTCACAAACTTTTCACCTGGCACCACTGGCCACGATTTGAAAAACATTATCAACAAAACAAAAGCTTAAACATATTATATTCCTAAAACATAACAATACAACAGAAAAAAGTTTACCATACTGTACTTCACAGATGAAGAATCATTGCAACAAGCAGCACACACACTAGTCTATCTAGGTACAATACAACTAGCATAGGTAGATATTTCCACAAAAATCTGCAATATTGTTTCAGCACAAACCACTTGCTTAAAGACTGTTCTATCAATTTGAGATAACAAAAGACACAAGAAATAAAAAAACAAAATGCAAAGAAGTTTGGATACCTCTACACTAAGTTCAAATCAGCAAAAAGTGGAGCAACCAAAATGTCCATCACCACTTCAAACACCTACAACAAACCTTCATTTGCAGACATTTTCAAAATGCAAAAACAAAAAGAAACAAGTAAAGACACAAACACCAACAACAAATTAAAGGATGACGCAACACTCAAAGATATCTACAACATTCTTCATCACTTATGCAATGAAGTCAACTCTATTAAACAAGACATATTACAGATTAATCAGCATATGGATGATCTAGAAACAGACATGCAAGATCTCCATTATACTATTGACAAATCAGAAGAACCTAAGATCTACAATATTGAAGACACCGACAATCTCAGTACAATATTCAACACATCCAGGAAAAGATATGCACACAGCCCACTTCAAGATATTCGGGTAGTACAAGACAAATTAACACCCAAAGTCAACAATTTGAAAGACTTCTTAACTAAAATTGCAGCTTTCTGTGATCCACAATCCACATAGGAACCTGGTCTATCACAGTCAAGAAATTGATAATAACTCACACTATCAATCATCAAACACCACTTCACTAATAATAACACATGAAACACTACAGTTGGTTAAGTCTCTTGGAAAACTAAAAGTCTTTCAGACTTTTTTAGTACACCTTTTCTCTTTTTTCTTTTTTTTTTTTCTTTTAATTTCAACACTGACTAGTCTTCGACTAGTACAAAGGACCCCAGCATCAGATAGTGCTAGGAATTTTGAGCAAGTCCTGACATGTTCGGCCCTATTAGTGGGTGGCAACAAACTGATCAGTGGGTGCATTAATGTATTCTAGATAATGCCAACTCTTTGATTAAGGGATGCATTCAGCAATGCACAACTTTGTGTATTTGATGTATCCCTGCATTGTTTTTAGAAAAAAGTATTTATACTAGGCAGTAATATATTTTTCCTATCCTGGTTAGGCTAAACATAGATTGAGTCATATAAATAGTTAGCTCTTTATACTATTTCTCTCTAGTGTTCTATAAATTCTCAGACAGTATAGGAAAATGTTAATCCCGATTGTCTTTAAATATGATCTTTTATTAATAAATCACCGGAAATGGCCTAAGATAAGTCAGTTTCCAAAAAAAAAAAATGTGTTTAAGTTTTAGTGCTGATCCTGTTTATTTACACATGTATTGTTTATTGCTCTTTATATAGTTTGATTGACATGTATTACTTCTTTGTGATGTGTTGATGTGTCTTGAGTTGTTATTTTGTCACGACTAGATTATATTCACTTTTACATATTTGTATTTGTGTGACATAAGTTTGATAGATCAGTTGTTGTGATTATTTACTATTGATCTTTACTGTTTGACCCAAAAGATCTGGACGTCCTTCTAGATTTTTGGAGCCCTGACTTTGAACTGATTTATAGATTTGGATTATTGCTTCTAGAACCTCTCTTAGTACCTAGAAAGATATTAACCTGTACTGGCCTGGCTAAGAGCTCTGTGAAATTGATGTTGGATCTCAAGAAACCTACTATGAATTAGTTTGTCCTTGTTTTTTCTTCTTCCTTAAGCAAAACAAGGATATAAGAATATTGTTATGAACTAGTGTGTCCCTTCCTTGTTGTCAGGAGTCAAGTGTATATTATAAGGGGGAAGGAATTATTGCCATTGTTATCTCTCCTTGAGATTGTTTCTTGTAAAAATGTTTTTTCATTTATAAAATTACTATAAAAGTAAATTTTCTAAAATTTTGAAGATTAGCGAAAAGAGTTTTTTTTTTAAAGAGTTTTTTTTTTTTTTTGCTAATAGTTCTATATATATATATATATATATTTATATATATTGAATACTAGTATCTATAGTGACAAACTATTGATAATGATCCTAATAGATAGAGATTATTACCAATCTATTAGGGGAGTAAAATATTGTTCTCAAAATCTGACTTAGAATACTTTTGTATGAAGACGAGTTAGTCACTTTGTGAAAGTCTGTAAAATATTGTAAATTTATTTCAATTTTTAAATAAAAACATAACATTGTGGCATAATTCTGAGTTAAAAAAAAAATATATATATATATTGAATGTTGGCTCAGCCTTGTTTTATTTTATTTTTTTTTAAAACTATTTCATCCTTGCTTTATTTGCAAGAAAAGATTTGTTGTCTACATATTACATGTATTTATAACTCATATTATCTTTTTGGTTACAAATTCAACTATCTAAAGAGGGTTACTCTTACCGATCAGTTTGTTTCCATCCACTATAGGGGCCTAACATATCAAGAATGACTAGTTAGTGTTGAAATTAAAAGAAAGAAAAAAAAAGAAGTTAGTGTTTTCTAAAAAATAACAGTCTATGGATTGATTGGTGAGTTCTATGTATCTATCTTTGATTAGTATATCTTCTAAAACTATGTGTGATAGTTGTCTTGGTTGATTATGATAATAAGATTTTTTCTTTTTCTTAGAAATTTTTTATTGTCTTTCCCATTGTTCAACTTTTGTGCATCTGTCTTTCCATAGTATTTATAAGAAAGATCCGTATATGTTTAATGTTTGGTATATTACTTGGCAGGCTTTAATTTTGGATTGTGTGAAGTCTATGATAGGCTGCATGAGAGCTTTTCTGATAATACCTTGAATGAGATCAGTAATTTCTACATTTGAGATATTGTGTGATATGCTTTGAATTGTGGTTATTAGCGGGAGTTATTCTTTTGATAGTTTAAAATTCTTGAGATTATCTTTGACTATATTAAATATTTGTCACAGTGTGTTTGTATGCTGGTTGAGCAAATAAAGGGAAGTGTGTTGGTTTCCTCATTGAGACAGATGATGTATTTGTTATTAGTATATATGTGAGCTTTACAATTATAAAGTTTATTGAGTGTAGACAATTCATTGTTTCAGAGATTACTTGTAAATTTCCTATTGTATTGGTTAATAAAAGATGTGTTGCTGTGGTTTATATTGCTAGGGTTAATACATCTAAATGAAGTCTCCCAGTCTATCCTTTTGTTTCATTGTGAATTTATTCTTTTACTATTTCTTCTGAGTAGTTTCTATTGTGTGATGTGTCTGGTGTGAAAAAGTAATTTGATAAAGTCTTTTATTGATATATCTATAGTATTATGTCTCTATTTTACATAAATGTATAATGTTATCATTATAGGAGTAGGTGTCAATTTACTTGCCCCTTGTATCATGTTAATATAGTCAATTTTCACTAAAGAGTCTGTCAACTCATTGTCTGCTATATCTGTGTAAGACTTCACTTTGTACAAGTTAAACTGAATCTTGAATTGTTTGCTTCTATGCAAGATATTGAGCACGATGGACCAATTGGATATGTTACAAACTATTTTGTTTAATGCTAGTCTCTCTGCTTTGTGGATTGTTTGGATTGCTGCTTGGCTATCTGTGTATATATTTATTGAGGAATTGTGTGAAATTGCAAGTATTAGGGTAAGCATAGCCATTAGTTCCACTCTTGTAAAGAATGCTGAACCTGGAATCTATCCCTTGAATATGTAAGTTGATTGTGTATTATCTTCCAAAATTCAACCAAAACCCATATATGACCATCTATTTACTGTGAAAAGTAATCCATCTGTATAGTTTATTAATTGGTGTTGTGTTAATATAGTATTGGTTATGTGAATAATTTCTTGTAGAATGTTGATATTACCACTAATATATTATTGTAGTTTCATGAGTTTTTGTTGGTTTGAATCAATAATTATTTGAATTAATGTTACTGGAGGAGATTGCATGTTAGCTTCGAAATTGAGATATTGTTGTATACTGTATGGTGACATTTGAATTCACCATAAAAGTTTACTTAAACGTGTAAGCTATAGTTTCTAAAAGTGTATCTAATAGGTGCTTGCATTGCTTGTTGTGTAGAACTTTGGAATATATAGCTGTATATATTAAAAATATATTTGTTTATTTAGCAGCCACTGCATGGGATTAGGAGTGAGTTCTTCTGGACTCTCTTGTAATGTGTACAGTATATATTACTTTTCCCTGCATGTTTCTAAGTCTCTGTTTTCTACTGATAGTTTCAGAATCCCTATGTTTAATGATTGCCCAATGAGCCCTTATTGATTGTTCAATTGGGGTATATAAATGAATGGGATTTTGGAGACCTTGTTGTTCTATTAGATCATTATTGAGAAGTTGCTGTATGGTGTCGATAATGTCTTCATACTATCTTGATATATGAATTATTCAATAGTTATGGTTTCTAGGGATTTGATGCTACCTAAGTATCTTGGTGCAATCTTTATTAAGTATTTGAAATAGAAAGATGATGTTGTATTTTTGTAGTTTGTGTCTAAAGTTATTGTTCCATTTGGTACCAAGGTGTTGTTCTAGGGTTTTCCCAATGGGTAGAATAGTAATTATGGATGAAGAAAGTTGAAATTCTATTTTCAATTTTTTGAGCATCCAGAGGATATTATGGATAAGGTTAGTGCCAGGTTTAAATATGCTTTGTTTTAGGGAAGATGTTACTAGGCAGGGTAATCAAAATGCATTTTGTATATCTTGTAATCGAAAAAGAGTTGTGTGTCCTACAAGATTGTTGTTGTTGATTCTGGTTATTAGGTTTGCTGCATTAAACTGAGTTTGTCTTTCAAAGAGATTAGTTATGTTGTATTTGTATTTGTTGAATAACATATTATTAGGTATGGTGAAGGCTAGTCCTACTTTGTGTTTGAATGTTTTATAAGTCAGGGATATAATTTTATTGCATGTCGACTCAGGCAATACCATGTCTGTTAGTAGATATTCTAATTCAGGAATTAGTACATGGTTGATAATGTATCTTGTTTGCTTATCTGTAGATTTTTTAAACTTCACCAGGTTGAAATTTTGTTGACTTTTTCATGTATTAACTGTATTTGATACTTTTTATTGCCTTTAGAGCATTGCCATATTTCTAAAATTTTGGCTGGAACTGTTGGTAGTAATCCTTGGATTAATTGATCATTGAGTATAATTCCAGTGTCTCTATTTTATTGGATACTATTGATAATGATAAGAGTTGATTTGGTTGGGTTTACTTGGATATCATTGATTTGGAAGAATGTTTGTGCTTCATATATTATGTGTTGGAGATCTTGTTGAGTAGTTGCAAACCAAGTTGTATCATTCATATATGCATTGGCCATAATGTTCATTTGTTTAATCTTCTAGTTTTGTCGAATGTTAGAGCAGAATTTGATTGTAATGGTATATTCATTGCATGTGTTGAAAATTCTAGTAAGAAGTGGATCATAGAAGATTCTCCAGAGTAAAGGGGAAATTGTATGCTTTGGTCAATACTATTTTCTACTGGGTATGGATTGATAGAACCGAAGAGTGTTAAGATTGTATTAAAATAATCATTAAATAGATCAAGTAAAGTTTTTTTTTTTTTTTTTTTTTTTTTTTTGAAAACTGGCCATCTTTGCTTTATTTGTTAAAAAGTTTATTGTGTACATTTTATATGCATTTATAATTGATTTTTTATTACAAATTCTGCTATCTAAAGAAAGAAAGTTTTTTTACCGATTGGCTTATTTTTACCCTATAGGGGCCTAACATGTCAAGAAGACCATGTTAATATTAATAAAAAGAAAAAGATGAATTATAAAAAATATATCTGTGTATCCTTTAAAGTGTCTATCTATGAAGTGGTTGATCAAAAGTAAAAATATGTCTTTGATTTTTTGATCCTACATAATTTCTTTATTCGTTTGATCTTGATTGCTGGAGTTTCTTTTTTGAGTAGTTTTATGGAGCTGTTTATTTCTGGCAGAAATTCTATTAACTTTTTTCTAGTTGCTCATGATTATGCATCTGTCTTTCCATATTTTTTCCAGATGTGCTTTGAATTCTTGGTATATTATGTGTAGCCACTTTTTAGGATACGAAAATGACATACAAGATTGTTAATTTCTTTGATTAGTTTTGTACTGACCTGTCCTTTGATAAGTTTTTCAATTGTGATTGGTAAGATCTTTTGAAACATTGTGTATATTTTCTATCATGTTTGTCTTTTTTTTTATTGATTGACTTCTGTGTTCATTAGTATTGTGAATATTCTTTTCAAGCATTCTATATATGTATCTAGGAGTGTTATGCATGTAAGTGTATGGAAGTTGTTTTCAATATCTGGACATATTATACATGTGTTTTGTTTATATGTAGTAAAGTTTCTTTTAAATAGTTTGCTCATTGTTGAGAGTTCTTGATTCCATAGATTAATCTGGAACCTTCTTTGTGCCTGGTCTTCAAATATTGTAGTCTCCTATTTTATATTGCTGAGGTTGATATTTTCAAATGTTGCTTTCCAGTTGATGTACTTCTCTGAGATGTAATTAATCTGTATATGATTTTTATATAGAACTCTCCATTGTGCAATGTGTTTGGCTTGGAAGATGAGTTTGCAGAATTCTTTAATTGAAATGTCTATAATTTCATTCTCCCATATTGCAAAACTCCGGTTTGCAAAAAGGTATGGGTTAATAGAGATTGTTCTTATACCTGGATTCATATTTATGCAGTCGATTTTGACTAGTTGGTCTGCTTCTTCGTTGTCTTGGATTCCAATATGTGCTTTTACTTTATGAAGAATTAGTAGAATTTGAAATGTTTTGCTGTATTCTATAATTGCTAGAGTAAGTGTCCAGTTTTTAGTTTTATTAATCAATGAGTGAGTTGGAAGGTTGCTGGCTTGATTTATTGCCTGTATTGCTGCTTAACTATCTGTATGGATGTAAATATATGTTTTTTTGGGTAATACTGTGAGGAGTTCTCTTGTGGATGATGGGAATGCACTAATTTGACCTTTGAATGAATCTATGTTTGCTCCTTCATATTGGATGGTTCATCCGATTTGCATATATTGTTTGTTATTATACTATGATAGTGATTCATCTATATATGTAGACAGGTGGTTTAAGTTTTTAATTTGATTTGCAATGTCTATCAGGTCTTTAATCATGTTAAAAGATCAAGTAAGATGTTATTCTTTTGGGTGTCTTATTAAGTATGTATAATGAAATTGAGTCATAAGCTTTGCTCATATCTTGATTAAGGATTCAGGCCTGCTGAGAGTTTTGCTTGGCATATTCTATTATATTTTATAAAATATGAACTGGTTCTTATGTACTGCAGCCAGGTAAAACAGCCCAATTAAGTAGTTATAGGATTGAATGCTGTTGAAGTATATGGGATAAGTGGTTGTTGATGTATTTGGTGAATATTCTTCTACCTATTTCTAGAAGTGTAATAGATCTTGTTATATTGAGATTATTGTTCCATGGTTGAGATTTGGGAATGAGGTAAATTGAGCCCTCATGCAATTTTTTTGAGACCTTTTAATTGTTCAGTATATTATTAAATAGAGTTGTTATATATTTTATTGTGCTGGGATCCAGATATTTGAATGTGCAATATAAGATTTGAGAAGGTCCTGTAGCAGAAATATTGTCTCTGGATTTGATTGCTTGTTGAATTTTGCTTATAGTAAATGGTTTTAAAAGTGAATTGTACCATTTTTCTTTAATGTGAGGTTGAGGAAGATATTCATCTTGCCATTCAGGCCATTGGCTAATGTCTTGTGTATTTTGTCTCTTTGTCCATTGGTAAAAATAAATTCTGACAGTTTCTTTAATCATGTTAGAATCTGGGATTATATTAGTATAAGGATTGTGTGAAATTATTCTGTTTATGATGATTTGATTGTATGGTTTGTCTAGAAATGGGTTAATCATTGCTTTTTTGTTAAATAATATGAATTTCAATCTTTTGTCTATCACTTTTCTAATTTTTTTGGCATGTTTTGTAATTGTTTAAGATTTGAAAAGCTGATTTTTGTTATATAAGGCAGTGTTTGATTTGCATGATCCATTGTTTTAATGTTTAAAGATTGTCTTCTATTATATGTTATAGTAGTTTAGGAAGGTCAATATGTTTTAATGGTGTTATGTTATAATGATTTTTTAAGCTTTTTATCATATAGTTGTTGGAAAATTACAATATTGAATTTTCTAATTGTAATAGTTTTTAAAAATAGAGAATATCTTGTAATTGGATATGTGAGTTGAGTGTTGCACAGTTTGATCTCTTATTGTGTTTAATTTTCTTGATGAATTTGTGGGCTGCTTTTAAAATTGAGTCTCTGATGAGATTCCATTGGTCATCTATAGAGGTTTTTTGTGATCCATGTTGTTGAATACGATTTTCTATTTCTTGTTGAAATTTGATCAAGTTTTTTTCTAATATTTGCTACCAATTAAATCTGATGTTCTTTTTGCAATGTATCTGGTGTTTGGGTATTATGAATTGCTATGCTTCTAATTGACAAATAGTTGCAGTATAATCGCGATGATTAAGGGACCTATTTCTTGATCAATAAAAACATCCTTAATGTTCCAGCTTTCATATGCAGATATCCATATTTAGTCAATTCTACTTTGGTAGTTTCTTGAATTGTGCCATGTATATTGTTGTTAATATGGATTAATGTACTTGAATGAGTCTATAAAGCAGTGATTCATGAGAAATGTGATTAGTTTGCTGGTTCTGTTGAGCAAGATATTGGAGTTTTTGTCTAATATAGGATCTTTGATTTCATTAAGATTTAAGTTTATTGTTGGTATATATTTTCTTAAATATGGAAGAGATTAATGCTGGAAGAAGATGATCTATTTCTTGTCTCATAGGTAAATTGTTTTGTGATATTAGCTCCTTTAATCTTTTCTGTAATCTCCTCTATCTCTAGTTGGTCTTCTATTACTGGGAATTTTTACTATTATAGTTGATTGAACATCCATATCATTTCCCAGATCTATATTATAAGAATTGTTATTTATTATAGATTGGACTGTTGATATTTAATAAGAGATATGTTATAATTGTTTCTCCTGTTTGATTAGATCAAAATACTTATTTTCTAGATATGGCGCTAGAAGATCTTTATCTTTTTCTTATCCTTGAGTTCACAGATATAGGATATATTGCTTAAGAATTGTGGCTTTGACAAAGATAGTCTGATCGACATTTAGAATTCAGATGATAACACTATTCAGGATTGAGTATCTGTTTGATTCAGGAGCAGAATTCTGTATAGTTTTTGGAGTAGCAGCTATATTGAAAATAGCTTATGTTGCCCAAAGTTTTTTATATTGGTCAAATTTGTTTGATAGTCAGATTAGTATATCCATAATATGTGTTTCCCTCTTTTTCATCATTTGCATTATTCTATATCTTTTCATTGATATGTCTAGTTCACGTGATGCAGAAAAACTTATTGACTGACTTGCAAGGCATTTTTTATTTAACAAATTTAAAATTATATGTGTAATTTTTTTCTTTAATAAAGTAGACTTCTTAATTGTAAATTTGTTAAATATTGTTTTATATAATCGTTTTTTAAAGATTTTTTAAAACTTATTTACTTAAACTTTTTTTTTATTTTTATTGATTTCTTCTTAAAGCATTGATTTAATAATATTTTAAACTTAAAATCTAAACTTTTATGAAAAATTTGTCATTGTATTAAAAATATATATATATAGTTGCTTTCAAAAATTTGAGTCCACTTACTATGTTTTTATTATATATTTTAACTTTGACAATTTTTAAATCATTAACTATATAGTCAAAATTTTAAAATTTTTATATATTATGTTTTAATACTTATTATATTTCTTATTTTTTTTAAAAAAATTTTTATTAATATATTCTAAATGATTTATAATAACAGTCAATTAAAATCCATCAAAAATAAAAAACTTTAAAAACTTTTTTTTTTTTTTAATCCACAATCATGTCACAATGACATGTCTTTATTGAAAAATTGAAAATGAATTTACAAACTTTCACAAAGTGACTAACTCATCTTCATACAAAAGTACTTTAAGTCAGATTTTGGGGACAATATTTCACTCTCCTAATAGATTGGTAATAACCTCTATCAGGATCATTGTCAACAGTTTGTCACTGTTGATTGCCCGAAAATCAATAAATTACTAAGTTAAAAGAAAAAAGGGGAAAAACAATTTGGAAAAGGTGACAATTCAAGGCTCACCAAAAAAATCCAAAAATAAAAATAACCTCTTTTCAAAAGGGATCTATCTAATTGAAATAGTCTTCTTGCTTTACTTGAACCTCAGAAGAAATCTTCTTTTTTACTATCTGTGGCATCGGACGAATCAATTCAACTAGTCTTTCATTTAAGTGAGCATTAGATTGGAATATCTCAAGGAAAACATTTAGATCTCAGCTTTTTTCCATTAAAGCTTTGTCATCACTTGAGGAACTTAGGTAAAAGATGGAAGTTTGCAATTCACATTATTCATCACTTGGTCTTTTGATATTATGGAAGTTTTCATTGAGAGATTTGAGCTTTTTGGAGACAACCGTTTTCAGAATCTTCTTTTTGATTATCAATAACATCATTAAAACACGTGATTGTGACCAATAGAAACTTGTTTATATTCTAAAAACTAATGTATTTCATGTCAGACAATTACCTTTGGTGAGGATTTGTGCTACCAAAAATTCAGGGTTAAACTGATGTAGGTAAAATTCCCCAAAAAACTATGAAAGCGATTGCTCTAAGAGAACCAACAGTGACTGAAAGGGGAAAAATAAGTCTTTCTGTCATCAAAAACTTCTATATATCTCTCATTTCAAAAGTTAAAAAGATCTTCAGGTACTTCACAGTTAGTTGTTCTTCCTTTGGAAACTTTCTTGCCATTGGTATCAAAGGTGTTACTTGACTTTTCTTGATCACTAGAAGTCAAGTTT
>CAJVPT010002403.1:0-17804 GCA_910592055.1 Acaulospora colombiana
CTATCCCAGTTAGGCAAAGTTCTTGAAAAGATTTTTTTATCCCAGTCAGGCAAACTCTTCTGTAATATGGTACTGGTCTCAACAGCAATAAGTGAATCCATACATTGGAAGAAGGATAAGTTTCTCAAACATTCTTTTTGAAGTTATTTTCAGGAATAGCTAAGTTCCTTAAATATCATGAAGTTTAAAGAATATCCCAATTAGGCAAACCCTTTTTGAGAGGAAACTGTGAAATAGAGTAAGAACCTTTTGAAAGGCTTTGATTTGTATTCCTCTTTTCCCTTTTTTCTCAGTGCCAACTTTAGCAATTTATTGTTTTTCGGGATAATCTACAGTTACAAACTATTGGTGATAACCCTGATTGACTTAGAGGCACTTTTGCCAAGTAATTAGGAGAGTGAAATATTGTTCCCTAAATTTAACTTAGAGTACCTAGTTTAGACTTAGTTTTGTTTGATTTGAACTAGCTTAGTGGACTCCTCCTATTTTTTAAATAGTGTAGTTCTTTAACTAATAATGTATAATGATGAGTTAGTCGCTTTGTGAAAGTCTGTAAAATATTTAGGTATTTCTCAATATCTTAATAAAGATACGCCATTGCGGTATGATTACGAGTTAAAAAATATATATATATATTTTTATATATATAATCTGTAACCCATAGCAAAGTGGTAGTACTTCCAGGTCATAATCACAAGGTCCATAGTTCAATATTATATAAAGGCTATATGAAAGATTTATAGGATAGAAAAACTGTTTATGACACAAAATACAATCAGATCTCAAAAAACATCAATTATTTCTATTCTTGTTTTATACAAACAGGGTTTTCCCATTTTCAGTTCTAAGCAGATTTTTTTCCCTATAAAAGATACAATTAACATGGCTGAACACAAATAAATCCAGGAAAGGTACAAAACTGATAACTATATCAAGTCTATTAAGAACCATTTGAAAGATGTACTTCTCCTTTTATAGAACTAGCAAGTCAAGTCTGGCAAGTTAGTTATGAGAATTCTGGAAGTATTGAAGATCTTAAAATAGGAGTGTCTAGGTTTTCTAGATAGATATTAATGGAAATTTAATCTGATTAAATATTTCTGGATACCAAGCTATCCAGTAGATTCTTTAAAAGTAAGATTTTAGGAATGTTTGTTAATGCAAATGATAGAAAATATATAATCTCTACAATTAAATTTGTAAATTACTTTATCAATGAGGTTGAGCTTCCATTGCACAAAAAAAAAATATTTCTATATATATATATAGATTAATAATAATCTATTATAGTAATCTAATCAAACCAACTTATATTTTTAGAATGGACAGATTCAGTTAGTGGCTAAATGTTGAATACTTAATTATAAATGACAAAAGTTCCAGTTAGTATTGAGCTCATTTTAAATTTTTAACATTTATTAATCTAACCTGATTTTATAGTAATAAAATTCTCAAGGATTAATTAATCACCCAGATATCCTAATACTTTTCATTTGAGTCTTTGAAGGTATTTATATTATCTTTATCACTATTTGCAGCATTATAGACAAGTCATATTTATTAAATTCTTCATTTAAGTAAGTATTATATTGGAATATTCCAAGTTAAAATAGTTAGGTCTCAAAGTTTGCTGGTACAATTTGGGACAAAAAATGATTAAACACATATTACAGTCCTGAAAGTGGGATCCCAGAGTTTGCTGGTACAGTTTAAGATTAATGTTATATTTATATGATTCTTGCAGTTCTAAAAACAGAGTCTTGGATTTTGTTTTCTATCCAGTTTAGGGGGGTTAGATTGGACATAACTTGTGTAATTAAATCAGAGACCTTTCATTATACAATCCTTATAATAGTTTATTTTCAACTTTATGATTGATAGTGAAGGCAAAAGGCTCATCTTTATATAACTTGATTGTTTTTCTCATATGACTCTCATGTAATATTGAACTCTGGACCTTATTAATATAACTTGAGAGCACTATTACTGTGCTATAGATCATTGATCTTGAAAAATATTTTTATTTATAAAATAATAAAACTCAAACTATTTATTAAAAAAGTATTTTTTAATTTTATTATATTAAAATTAATTAAATTAATAAAAATCAAATAATAACTAAGAAACGTATTACAAAAATGACTAGAAATTAAAAATTCCATTTATTCTTACTTATAAATATATTATTCAATATTATATAATTGAGATAATAATACAAAATTGTTAAAAACAAGAAAATATTGCTAATATGAAAAACAAGTTTTCAATTCTTCAAAATAGATTAAATAATAGAAAATAGAAATAGTTATATATAATTATCAAACAAATATTTTGAGAAATTTTATTCAATACAATACATTAATTTATTCTCTCTTTTTTTTTTGTAATTTAATATTAACCTTGCTTTGACAGGTTAGTTTTAAATGGCAACAAATCATATGGTAGACTTCTGAGCCTGTAAGGTCCAATAAGTTTTGTAGATAAATATAAGAAGTTTTAAATTGATGCATCTAGTTAAAATTATTTTTTATAACAGAAATTACTTTATCAAAGCTAATAAACAAGGCTGAGCCAGTCATAAAAAAAAAAAAAGAAAAGAATTTAACATAATTTCATGCTAAAATAAAATGTTTAGATTATACAAATCTTAATATTTTATATTGTACTGTAACTTATAAAATTAATACTCATTTTGATTTCTAATCAAATTTTTGATTATTTAAAGCTCGAATCTATACTATTTATTGTATAAAAAAGACAAGAGTTCTTATTGGATGCTAGTAACAAAGTTCAGGATAAAGAATTATGCCATACGTATTTATAATAAATTTTCAAATATATAATTTATATAATTTTTTATTATTTTAAAAATTTTCATGGAATTTAGATTTTTTCAATATATTCTATTTTCGTAAACTATAAATATTTTCATGTCAATGATAAAAATCTAGGAGAAATTACTGTTGTTTCATCGAGAACTTCTTTCCTTCCTTTACTTGTTTATTAATTGGCCTTATTTAAAATTTAGCCTATAACCTACGTATTTGAGTGATTGTATTTTTTTACGAATTCATATAAAAATATTTTGTTCAATGAGAATAAAAACAATTAGAAAAAACCTCCTTCGTCAAGAATTAAATAAAAATTTTTTCCTTTTTTATACATACGTAACAATTTATGAATACGTGTTTATTGAAAATCAATTGAGAGAAATCATATTTTATAATGATGAACGTGTGATCGAAAAATATACGGACGAATAAATTAGATATCCAATTCAAAAGTGGTCTCATATTTTTCACCGGTATTATAGTTAATAGCAGTCGCCTGAATTTCTACCGTGCCAAATCGTAGAGTATAAAACACGATGCGTTCTTCACCAGAGAAAGGAAGATCGATACAAAATTTCCCCAGCAATTTTACACCAGATTCATCGCAAAATTCAGCGTTCTCCTTGTCCGTAACATATAAATCCAATCCCATTTTAGTTTGAAATATAGAGCTAGGCGTGTAAATACCATAAACTTTATCATCCACTTCCACGCGAGTTCCTTTCGTTGCCAATCTGCTGAACACCACAATTCTGTCACTCCTCATTTTACGTTCGACAGGATCAGTGGGCAGCCATGTTCTACATACGTCGGTACCTGTCGCAGAAGATTGAAAGGTGAGAGGTGAATAATAACAACAATAAATTAATATTGCCTACCATAAGTCCACTTCAATACTCGATCAACAATTGTTTCCTGCCTCAGTCCAAACCTGACGGCTCCTTTGACAATTGCGGAGATCGGATGAGTGGGTACCGAGATATTTGGAACTTCACTATTGAACTCGCTTCGGATCTTTGATTGCAAATATTTTGATTCACTAAACCCACCCACTAAAAACATTGCCGAACAACCCTCAGATGAATTCAATTGTCTCCGTATTAAACGTATGATTTTATTCACAACCGGATCAAACATTTCCTTAACATCGTTAAAATTGATTATCACCACCCATCCATCTTCTTCCATCGCTTCCTTTTCCTCTCCTTTTACATATTGCATCAGTACCGGACAAACTTCCTCTAGGTCCAATTCAAACGGCTTATAAGCGCCAGGATCCTCGCTGAACGGGATTTTGACACGTCGGCAAAATTCTTGGACCATGTATTGAAGTTGTCCGTAATGATTTTCCTCAACAAGCTTGATGGCATAATCTCCGACCTTTTTTCCAAGAAAATTTAGGAATTCTTGATCTACAAAGCTTCCGCCACAATAATCACCGATACGTTCGGTTTTTTCACTAAGTTTCCCACCTGCCAAGAGTTTTCTTGTGGTCAGGTCTACGGTTCCACCTCCACAGTCCACTACCATAAACGATGCTAGATGTGCATGAAAATTGTTAGCAAGAAATTCGTGCATACTTTTCTCGGAGAGACAATTTACTAACTTCCGATTTCTAAATCGTGTTCTTTTAATGAATTCATGCAGTAAACCGCCGCTGCTTCCGCTAAGTAAAAAAAAAAAAAAAAAAAAAGGTTATTCGGTACATGACAGGGAATGAAGACAAGATAAAAAGTAATATAATCAGGTTTTTCCTTACGCTCCGTGGTAAATATCAAATTCGGGCTATCTTTCGTATCAATTAGGTCAGCTTTGAGAGCACACTCTCGCATAATGGAGATTGCATTGTTATCAAATTCAGCGGGAACCTGAAAATCACGGATAAGTGAAAAGGCACTCAAGAAAGAGACGCGTATTTTATATTGAGTGAACAATGAGTACCGTGAGGACCAGAAGGACTTGACGATAAAATTCGAGCAGTGGCCATGAATTTTTTAAGGAAGTCTTTAACTTCACACCGATCTCATGAAGATAGTCGCTGATAGCACGTTTGTAATCAAGTCCATCTGGAAGTTTAGGTTTGCGGGCGGAATTTCCCAAGCACAATTTGAACAATTCTACCGGCCTAATACTTGAAGCATTCCTTCTCCTAGTGGGTCGCTCAGCCAAAGCCGGATATCCCCATTCTTTAAGTCTCAAGGTCTCGTCATACATTAACACCGTCGGGGTTTTAAACCTTCCGCTATAATCCTTGTGTCGGAAAGAGAAAGGATGAATAAAATAGTGAAAATAAATCAAATCTAATCGGCGTTAATGGGATCGCGAACCTGCCAATCCGTATTTGTCTTTATTTCATGCGGGTTCTTCATGTGTACGTAGGCGAAGCCCTAAAGATTAGTGAAGTATCCAAACATGATTACATTAATTATCTTCTTTAAGTCTTTTCTTAAGAATAGGATCACACTCACCGAATAAGTAGTACCGAAATCTGAGTGTCATCAGAGAGCGAGATAGAGAAAAGTTTTAATATCATGATAACATTTAAGATCTAAACATTGGTGAACTCACCGATAGCTGTGACAACGCGAACATCTTTGGTACCAATGTCTTCAGACATCTTGATGAAATTGATGCCAACCCTTTTCACGGTGACGTATATATATTTCTTTTCAATGCTCAAATGCGCAACTCAACAATAAAACGATCTTCCGTGGATGGTGTCACTTTGGACTTTCATTATTTCCGTAAAAGGATTTATTTTTATTATTTCCTTAAAAAATTACGCCCACTTCTCCTGAAGATTCCACAAACAATCAAGGTTCGTTTAAAAGAGAAGGTACCTGACAAAATATTTTAACTTTAAATGGTTTCCCTTGCATGAATTTCCTTTGTTGATTGTCATCTTGAATAAAGTACGTAATTGTTTCCTGGAATGCGTGATTTACATGTGGCTGCTCAAAACAAACGGCGCGCTAATTTACGTACGCAGAGCTTTCCCCAATTTCCAATAAATAGTATCATAAGCGATTCTTTTTTTTTTTTGGTTTGTTTTTTTTTTTTTTTTTTTTTTGGAAAATAAACATGTACATTATCAGAAAACTCATGAACATTACAAGATACCCCAATATATGGAATAATAATAATTATCACGGAGAGCGTGAAAGGGATATAAGGAATAAAGGTAAAAATCATGACAAACGTGAAAGCAACCACACTAGTATAAGGAACAAAGGTAAAGATCGTGACGAGCGCGAAAACGATATCCGGCCTTCTGCCCAAGAGGAAATCAATTATGTTGACGAATACACTAGTGCAAATAATAAAAATTATTATATAAAAGAACATGAAAACAACGTCTCGACAACCGAAAATTACATAATTAATGCCGGCAATAAAAACCTAAGCTCATCGACCGAGGCTTACCAACGTAGAAGTTCTTCGGTCACAGATAATGCCACTTATAAATCAAGGTCTTCTACAAATAAAAGTCCATGGAATCTTAATAGACCTTCACGTAAAGATGGATCTAAAAAGAAAAAATTGGATGGAAAGGGAACAAATGTAGAGACGGAAAATATTAGATTGAAATTAGAAAACGATCGGTTAGTTAGTGAATTGGAACAAGATCGCGGGGAATTTGAAGAATATCAAAAAATAATGAATGATAGATGTGATGAATATGAGAAGGAGATCAACGCTTTAAAAACGGAAATGAAACAAAAAAATCGGGGGGCTGACAACTTTCAACACTTGAACAAGAATTTGATAGTGAATAATAGTGAAAATGAAAAAATTCGTAGCACATACGATCCATATGCGGTGACAAAAATAGAAAGGGTGCAGAAAAACCGGGAAATCGATGACCTTCAACAAATGAACAAGAATTTGAAAGCGAGCAACAGTGAGAAGGACGAAATAATTCGCCAATACGAGGAGACAATCAAATATTTAAAGGAGCAAAAAAATCGGGAAATCGACAACTTTCAATACCTGAATACGAATTTGGAAGCAAGCAACAGTAAAATGGACGAAAAAATTCGTCAATATGAGGAGATTATCAGCGCTTTAAAAACAGAAAAAGAGCAAAAAAACTGGGAAATCAATAACTTCCAATACTTAAACAGAAATTTGGAAGCGAGTAATGGTAAAAAGGACGAAAAGATTCGTCAATATGAGGAAATTATCGACGCTTTAAAAACAGAAAAGGACGGAAAAAATCGGGAAATCAACAACTTTCAACACTTGAACAAAAATTTAGAAGCGAGTAACAGTAAAAAGGACGAAAGGATTCGTCAATGTGAGGAAATTATCGACGCTTTAAAAACAGAAAAAGAAGAAAAAAACCTGGAAATCAACAATCTTAAACATTTTATCAAGAATTTGGAAGAGAATAACAGTGAGCAATGTGGAAAAAAAATACATAATCCTGAAAATAGACAACAAGTTTACGATTCGCAAGGGGTAATTAAGAATTTGCAAGGGATAATAAATGAAAAAGAAGTGGAGATTCGTAGTCTTAAAAAACAAAATATCAAATTAAAGGAAGAAGCCTCTCATTATCAATCTGCATTGGGTGAAGCAACGAGTTTTCAAATGGGCGATGATGACCAGAACAACACGGTTCAACTTAAGAACGACATAGAAAAGTTACAAGACATGATTGAAGATTATGTAACAAATTTAAAAGTTGGTGTGAATGTTGATCTGGAGAGAGTGAAACAACTTTTGCAAGACCATAACTGCAGAGTTGATTCACATAGACCGGATAGGCTTCTACTCAAAGCTCTATTACAACGTCATGTAATAGATACTGTTTTCTCGTGCGCGAATAAGTTTTTTTCTCAGGGGGGGTTTCTTGAAACCGAGATATCAACAAAGGCAACTGAATTAACCAACCTTTTAGAAAATTTTTCGGTGAAACGACTTGGAAATGATCAAGTGACTGGTGCATCGTCAATAAAGATACGCCAATTGGTTTTCGCCATTCTTGGGAATCGCGGATTCTCCAAAATGGAAAACCAGGAAAGTGAATTCGTGGAACATGAATTTATCGTGTCAACTTCAAATGAACTCAATCGATCAATGAACCAATATCGCATGTTCAAGGATGCTGAAAAGAAAAAAAATGCAGAAGAATTATCACGCGAGCTTGTACGTGATCTTGTAAGACTATTCTATTTTCGATTCGAAGTTCAGGAACCTAGGACACAATTTAGCTGGTTTTCGCAAAATTCAAACATAGTAAAGAGATATATGAAGGGTCAATGGGATGATGATGTGAGAAACCTTGTAGTGGAGATCTGTCACTTCCCCTTAATTGGAAAAGACTTTGATTCGGGAAATCCAAAAATATACACGCTGGCAAAAGTATATCCACGAGAATTATAGTAAGAGATAGAGATAGGTTGTACTGTAATTTGTCGGCAGGTAATGGTGATGGCAAGTAAAATTTCAATATTCTAGGTTATTTATCATCCCGTGTGATCGCAAGTACGTACTTTGTCCACTCCAGTGCGGAGCTGGCTATCAGATAGAACCATAAATATTAGGTCCTGTAAAAATACAATCATTATTGCATGAAGTTTGTATTTAAATTGGTATGTACCATAAATTGTATATTTAGTACTTTATATTATCGAGATAATAAAATCTTCAAACGTAATCACGTACTGTTGACACCAAACGCATTTCCCGACACGTATTTTTTTTTTTTTTTTGATAAAAAAATAAAATAAATAAAAATGTACGTATGCATTGCGCATATTCGAATTATGAATTTCTATGTATTACGCATATAATTGATAACGTGTTTTAATTCCATAATTATGCATATGACATTCATTGGAATAAGAATTTTTTTTTTTATATATTTAAGGCTTACAATTTAAAATTTCATAGATGAGGCATAAATCTTATTATAAAAATTTATGTTCCAATACGATAATAAAAAATAATATTTTATTATTACTATTTATTAAATTTCAAAAAATAAATAAATACACAAAATAAAATAAAAAAAAAAGAATAAATAAAATACGTAAACAACAAACAAACAACAACAACAATAATAATAAATTTAATATCCTTTAAATCTGACATTTTATTATCATATATAGTTCAACATTTTATTATTTTTTACATTCAACACGAGAAATTTTATATTGAAAAAAAAAAAAGAGAGATACCTCTTAAAATCAAATACAATTAAATTGACTTTTTAATTTTATCATCTAATCCAAACATTATACGAAATGTTAGGTTTAATTTTATTTTATGCATGTTTCTCAATGATAAAAAATTTTTAATATGTATACAGTATATAAATATATATTACTTTTTTTTCCGACAGTACACTTGAATAAAAAAAGAAAAAATTCGCTGAAACACAATATACGTATTTGATTTATTTTATTTTGTGTGACTATTAGATAAACGATTAAAACACAAGCCGCCGCAAAAAATAATTCAATGAGGTTTCGACTTGCCAATTACGTGTTTGTATTCCGATATTCCAAATGAGGAATTGTTAATTTTCTTATCATGACGGATCTTTCAACTTCTACGTAAAAATCGAAATACAGTAAGTCAAAGAAAAAGAACATTATAATAATAAAAATAAAAAAACATCGTCACCGATAGTAAATATTTACACTATATGTGAGTTACAGTATGTCCGCTTTATGTCAACTTGGAGCTGAATAAAAGTTCGATAAGCAAATTGGAAAATTTTTGCATTGCATTGCATGACTTACTTTCATTAATCTTCCAATTGGAAAATTTGAATTCCCATGACTCGCTATTCCGGAGTTATGACATCAACATAAATACGCCTTTCTGAAGGAACCCATCCAAGTATGGAGCACAAAACAGAGCATATTGTTCTTTTTCTATAAATGCAACTTCGGGTTTCCTTTCATTTTCCGATTACCATCATCGGGAGTTCCTCTTTCGACGAAAAAGGGCAAAGTAAACGAGTAATTAACAACCTCTGACACTTTCTTAAGAATATGGTAGTGTCCCGCTGGGAGCATTAATGGTTTTGATGAAAATAAAAATTTCAGATTAAAGGAGGAAGCCTCTCGTTATACTGTAAATCCGCAATAAAGAAACAACAAGTTTTGACCAAACTAATAAAGTTTGATTGAAAATTCTTATCGAAAAAGTTACAAGATATTATTGAAGATTATATGACGAATTAAAAGTTGGTGTAAATGTTTAGAGTGTGAAATAACTTTTATAATATTATGAAAGCAAAGTTAGTCTAAAGAGACTGAGTAGGCTCTTAAAAAGATCCGTTGCAACGTCATTTGATAGAAATTATCTTCGCATACACAAAAAAAGTTTTTTTTTTTTCGCAAAATGCGCTTGGTGAAACAAAATATCAACAAAGACAATTAATTTAGGAAATTTTTTCGACAAAGCGATTCGGAAATTTACAAGTGGATCGTCAAAAAACTATTCTCGGAAATATTGATTCACAAATCGGAAAACCACTAAAGTGGATTCACAAAATATGAATTCATCATGCCAACTTCAAATGAACTAATATCACGCGTTCAGTGATGCAGAAAAGAAAATAATATCGAATAAATTATCATGCGAGCTTATGTGAGATGTTATACTATCGGCTTTGAAGCTCAAGAGCCTAGAACATAATCTATTTGCTCCCGCAAAATTTAGACATAGAAAAGAAATACATGAAGATTTAATAGGATGGTAATGCGGGAAATCCACGTGACCTTTAATTGGTAAAGACTTTGGATTAGAAAATCTGAATGTTCATACGCTGGAAAAAGTATATTACAGTAAATTATAATAGACTGTACCATTATAAATCTGAAAGTGACAATATGCTAGTTAATTATTCCTTCGCAGGTTGACAAGCAGTTTGTCCGTATCTGGATATCCGGTAGGATTTTGTTATTCTCACTCGGATATAAAAAGAAAAGGAAAGAGCGATGAAGAAATACCAATGGGAATTTTTGCGCCACCCGTGCCTAGAATGCATTGCAGACGACACTTTATACTAACATAACATGTTGCGGAAAACATGCAACCATTTCCTAGACCACATCACACGTTGCGGGGTATCCTTATCACAAGCATCACACTTTGAAGGGAGTACGTAGCCGTGTCTTAAATACAAACATGACACGCTGCAGGGAGTTCGCAGTCGCGTTCTTACAATAAATGCCACGTTGCACGTTTTGGGGAGTACACAGTCGTGCTCACATAATTAACCCATAAGGAAAGTTGGAATAAAAAGAACATATTGATGGATTCAGGCGTGAATGGGGGGCGGGAAATATGCGAGAGGGAGGGAGATTAGATGAGCCGGAATTCACCTTTGAAAACATCACCCCTTATTAGGATTTATTACGTAAGCAGTCTAACCCTAAATGGGTCTGATAAACATATAATACAATAGTGATTAAATTTTTTGCATCACTTAACTCGCAATCTTTACTATTGAGTGACTTTAAACAATAATTATTATAATTATTATAGTTTTTATTTATTTCATTTTTTTAATCGTAGAGTCTAAATATTATTGATACTATCTGTACCTTTATACTTTAAATTATTCAAAAAATTTTATTTAATTTATTATTATTAGATTGAATAGTATCGCAATTTTTTTTTTTTTTTATTCAAGTAATGGAAAATATTTGATCGCCATACGTAATTGCGATTTTGCTCAAGAAAAAAGAATATAAATATGTATTTACGTATGCGTAGTCTCATTTTTTCAACAAAATTACTTGTGACATATTGCTTACATAATGCGACAGTTGTGCCGCAAAAATAAGATACGTTCAATATTGCCGCGTGACCGATACAAATAAGGAAACATTGCGGAATTTAATGTTAATTAAGCTTCCCCTATTTAGTTATCTCTATTATTCATTGAACTGGAAGTCCTTTATGGATTTCTCGGCTAAATTAATAGAGCAAACGGATTTTAAACTCCCACATAAATGCCATAATAAGTCAACAAGTGAAGAAAACAGTGAAAAGAATTTTTTTAATAAATAGTACCGGGAAAAGTCTTAAATAAATTTCCGACTTAAGATGATATTGAATCCAACGGATCCAGCACGCTTACGTCTTTCTATAATCTTAAGTATTTGACCAGCATGTACCGGTAAATATTTACATTACTTGTAATATTTATAATACGCCTATTATTCAATAAACCAATTGGAAAATTTGCGTGCACGACTTTCAATTGTTCCAACAGGAATATTTATCATCATATGCGCCGTTACTTAAGATCAGCCAAATCTTTTCGAAAAAATTCATCCTAATATGGAACACAAAAGCAAACATAATGCCTTCTGACTTTTATAAATAAGTCGGATTTCCTCCAGTCTCAATTTATTTTTCTAGGGGAAATCCGTAGGATCAAGATGGCCAGACTCTTTTCTCCGTACGTAAAAGACGGATGGACTGAAGAGGTAAATTAGAAACCTTATGAGACGTTATTTTCCTGTCATCTTGCATGACATCTATATTTCTCTTTAGGAAATGTTACGGTTAATTACTTTTGTGAATATGTACCATGGAAATTTTAAAGAAGTGGCAAAACATTTGGGACGACCTGCTCATGAATGCCGCAAAAAGTAAATATTCCTTATATTCCATCTTTTCCATGCACACTCTGAAAGAAAAAAAACTTATAACTTCTCGTGTCATCGTCATTCTTTCTAGGTGGTTGACCGATCTTAGGAATTTCGGTTAGTCGACATGCAGTAAATCAAGGGAAATAAATATTTTTCCACGTTACCAAATTAGTTATCAACATTTGTAGCGAATTTACCCGTAAGGACAAATTTCACTAGACGTATCCCAAAACCTGCGCGAGCATCAGATCCAAGAATTTCCCATCTTGCGATAAATACTTCGAGGTAAAAAAAAAATTAAAATAAAATTCCGATTTCCTTATTTTAAATACTGTATCATTTTGAGATCTTTAATTCCTAATTCCTAACTCGAAATGATTTTCAAAATTTTGTAGTCCTGATGAAGACGAATACGTTCGCACCAGGAAAGTAATGAGCATCATGAATCTTTTAATCTCTGATGGTACATCAGGTTTTGTATTCCATTTCTCTAATAAATACATAATGAGATGACTGACATTCCCACAGGCATCAAAAATAACTAACGTCATATCTATCCTTAGTCGCTCAAAGTATCTGAGAAAATTGTTGTACATTGCAGAAGTAAACGATTGGATTCTTCGAGTGCGCTGGTTAATCACGACACATAAACTGTTTCTCTTTATTATCGGATATTTTTCGAATTTATCGATTTCGTTACAGTCAAAAATACGCAGGGTTTTCGATTCCTTCGTCGATATACAGTATTTTTCGATTTTTTAATAATTATCGTCACATCGTCTGAGCCTCATCTCTCATCATGTCAAGTACATCATCTTTTCGTAATTTGTTTTAACATTTATTAATATGCTACACTACAAATATGCAATTTTCTTAATTTAATTTTATATCATTATAATTATAATCACCATATGCTTCGTCATTTATATACACTATTTAATTTTATAATCGCAATATGCTTCGTCATTTATTTACACTATTTAATATTAGAAGTGCATTCGCAATCAAGAATTTTACTACATTTTCATAAGCAAAATTTAAAACATAGTATCTGTTCTCTCCCCCATTTTTTTTTTAAAAAAACAATTTTCAAAATAAATTTGCATTCAGGTCTTTAAGAACATTCGTAATTAAATTATTTACGAACTGATCAATTACGTAATACAATTTATCGCATACATGCGATCGATAGTTATTATGAAATACACCGTCTCCCAAAAAGAACGCAACACCTGGTCGTCGATCTTTAAGTGTTAAAATTTTGATCAGATCAGATCAGATCAAATCATGATGAAATTTATAATATAGATAGAATATAAGTATGCTTAAATAATGTATAAGTTAAAATAAATATTAATTAATAAAAAAATTTTTATGATAATTTTTTTTAAAATTTACTGTTGCGTTATTTTTGAAGTTTTTTTAAAAAAATGATAAATTTTATTTATTTATAAAAAATTAATATATATAATTATACAAATATATTTGATTTCTATTACTATCTTGTATAATCACCTTTTGCCTTAGTATTCTAACTTATTTAAATTTACAGGATAATAAAATAGGAGATTCAGCAGGAAAAGTACTATCTGAAGCTCTATTTAAGAATACCGCCCTAACCACTCTGAATATTGGTGGTAACTGCATAGGAGAATCGACAGGGAAAGCACTAGCTGAGGTTCTATATAGGAATACTACCTTAAAAAAATTAGACATAGGTTGGAACAAGATAGGTAATTCAGCAGGAAAATTACTAGCCGAGGCTCTGTGCGTGAATACCACTCTGACAAACTTAAGTCTTTGTAACAGTAGATTAGGGTGTTCGGCAGGAAAAGCTTTGGCAAAATCTCTATGTAAGAATGTAACCCTTATAGAATTGGATGTAAGTTGTAATAAACTAGGGGATTCAACAGGAAAAGCACTAGCAAAGACTCTATGCAAAAATATCACATTAAAAAGTTTGAATATTAGTGGTAATTGTATAGGAGATTCGGCAGGGAGAGCATTAGCACAAGCGCTTAGTAAGAATACCATTCTTACTAATTTGAATATACGCTATAATAAACTAGGGAAGGTGCTAGCTAAAACTTTATGCAAGAGCTCCTCCCTAACTAATTTGGGTCTAGCTCATACAAGACTGGGTTATAAAAGCATTACCAAAAATATGAATAGAAAAAATTCCACGAGCCATTCTTTAGCGAATTAAAATTGGAAAAAGAGATGGACTATACAGCACTATTGATGTTAAAATTATATACTGTATGACAAGAAGAAACTTATGCTATGATCGAAAGCATTATTTAATATTTTTGGTGGTCTACTTGTAGGCTGGATTCCAATATGATATTTGAAAATGATATGATATATTAATTCATATTCGATATACTTATTTTATAATTTCCAAAAACTTAAAAGCATGAAATATTTCATAAAAAATTTATTTTTTTTAAACATGCAAATGTCATTTTGTGTTTATTGGATCTAGTGTATTTCCGGAATGCATTTTTATAAGAAATCAGGAAAATCAACTCGATGCTATATTGACTAAAATTACAATAGAAATTTCAGTTAAAAATTATATCTTTTGTATAACACAAAGTGATAAATTTTTTTAATTAATGTTTTAAAAAAAAATAATATTTTTTCAAAATTTCAAACTATTGTTTGTTAATAAATATGATTCATAATTTTTAATTTTATATACTTTGTTCAAATAATTAGTCATTATATGCTATTTTATTTGATTTTTTACTAAATATAATAACAAGAAAGCAAAAATACAATCAATATATATTTAAATAAATAATAATCCAATAATTATTCGAAATTGATTTTAATAAATTATAAATCATTATTAATAAATTATTGATATATGACTTAAAATTGTTTCATTATTTATAATTTTTAATTTATAGTTTATAACTTTTGAACAACCGATTAAAAAAAACTAAAAATTTAACTATTAAAAGATTATGATTATATTTTTTGAATATTATTTATTTATTATTAATAATTAATAACATTATTAAAAATTAAACAATCATATTATTATAATTATTAATACAATTTTTTGTTAAATTTAATTTATATATTTCATAATCTATATATTCCTCATTACTTTAATTAGATCTATAATTTTTTGTAATATACTATCAATAAGTTTTGTATATTTTTCTATGAAAATTTTATTCCATTCTTATTTAATTGATTTTCAAAGATCATTCATACCATTAGGCACATCATGTAATCTAAAAGTTTTCTTTTAAAATGATTTCTTGGATGTTCTATTGGATTTAAATCTAACAATTGTGAAAATTAATATAACATGAATATTATTTAAAAAATTTTTGGTGATCTTTTTTATTTAAAATAATTTGGAACATTTTTTATTCTAAATTTAAAATATTTATAACTCTATTAATACATAATTAAATTTAATAAAAAATATTTATTTTAAAGCTTATGTTATAAGTTATCATTTAAAAGATTGTTTAAATCTAATTACCAAATAAAAGAAAATAGTATAAATAAATTAGACTTTATTTTTAGAATTTAACTATTTTCATGAGTTTAATTTTTTTAAAAAAAAATTAAAATACTTACTTATATTTTTGTCAATAAATATTAATATTTAATATAGAAATATTTTTAAAGCTTATATTATAAGCTATTCTTTAAAAAATGATTGATTAAATTTGATTAATAGATAATAAAAAAATAGTATAAATATATTAAACTCCATTTTTAGAATTTGACTATTTTCATAAATTCAAATTTTTTTTAAAAAATTAAAATATATATTTATCGGTTAATGTATAATTATATTTAATCAAAAAATATTTATATAAAGCTTATATTATGGAACTAATATATAAAAAAAAAAGTATGTTTAAATATAATTACTAGTTAATAAGAAAATAATATAAATAAATTAGATTATATTTTTAGAATTTAACTATTTCCATGAATTTAAATTTTTTAAAAAAATTAAAATACTTATATTTTTATCAATATATAATAAAATTTAATAAAAATATATTTGTTTTAAAATCTACATAATAGATTATCACATAAAAAAAAGTTTATTAAAATCTAATTATTGGCTATTAAAATAATTATATAAACAAAATTATATCTCATTTTTGAATTTTGAAAATTTTTCATTGTATCTTATTTAAATCTTAATAAAAACTTTTTTCTTTATTTAATTCTTATAATCCTTATTCTTTACCTTTTAATTTTTATTTTTCATCTCAAAAAAAGTCTTATTACATCTATAATACATGATATTACTTTGAAATTATCTAATAATCAATCACAACAATTATATGATTACTTTTTAAATAATTTTTATATTGAAAAAATATTTTTTTCTAATTCTTTCAATACAATAAAATCTACCCAAATTATCAATAATATTAAAATAATAAATAGTTTAGTTTCTATAAAATATAAATATATTATTTTATTATTAATTACTAATTTATATAATAAAATAGAATTAAAAACTTTGGTTTTAATTTTATCAATAATTGATTTTTTACTGCCTTAAAAAAGCAAAGAAATAAATTTTTAATTTCAATGATTATCAAAGATATATTTCTATTTCTTAATCAAAAATTAGTAAAAAAATATTGGAGCTTATTATTTACAAAATTTAAAATTATTAACTTCTTTTTGTAAATCTATTAATTAATCTTTCTTTTTCTTTAAAAATATGAATTTTAATATTACTTCAATTTATTATTTGTAAAAACTCCAAAAAATAATTTTTACTAAATTAAAATCACAAAATTCTTATTTAAAATTAAATTTTAATAAATTTTGTAAGTTTTGTTCAAAAAATTTTAAAAAAATACAAAAAAAATCAATATGTGTTCAATTTTTATGAAAGGAGAAAAAATAACAAAAAAATTACAAAATATTGATTCAAACAATACTTTATTAATTAATCATTTAGAAAATGAAATTGATTTTTATAATAAACACCTTTATTTTAAAAATAAAAATAAGAATTATATAAAAATTCACTTGAATTAATAATTGCTATATTTTGTGTCGTAGTTATAAATTTTAAAGAAAATTTTAAAATTGAAAATGATCCAATTGAATTTAGAAGAGATTTTTATAAAAAAATACAAATTTCTCTTTTAGGATTTGTTATTTTTATAAAAATAATAATAATATAATTCAAATACAATATTTAGAAAATAAAAAACTCTTTTTGCTAATCCTCTGACCATATACAAAAAAATGTTCGCAAGAAGTTTCTATACTTTTTTATTAATAAAGTCTTAATACTTTCATTAAAACAACTTGAAGTATGACTTTAAGAGTCACCTCTACCCTT
>CAJVPT010002404.1:0-17802 GCA_910592055.1 Acaulospora colombiana
CCATTGATATCAAAGGTATTACTTGACTTTTCTTAGTCACTAGAAGTCAAGTTTTTGAGTGAAGAGGTTTGTAAACAGTAGGGGAAAAGTAGAAGTGACTCTTGAAGTTATACTTCAAGTTGTTTTAAGAAAAATATTAAGACTTTATTAGCAAGGAATTATAAAAACTTCTTGCAAACATCTTTTTTATGTGTGATCAGAGGATCAGTGAAAAAATAAGTTTTTGACTTAGTTATAGATAAATATAATAGAATTAAAGATAGGCTGTATCAACCTAAAAAACTCTTTTCACTAATCCTCTTTTTTTTAAAAAAATTCTTTTTTTGGCAATTTTTTTGAAAAAAATAAACATGTTCAAATATACAAGGAAAAACAACATATATTTCAAACCAAACTGTTGAGCTTTTTTAATATACAGTATTTTTTTTTTTTTGAACTGGCTCATCCTTGTTTTATTTGCAAGAAAGATTCATTGTGTACATATAGTTATGCATTTACAATTTTTAGGTCTTTCTAAAATACAAATGCAATTATCTAAAGATAGATTTATCCTTCTTATCAATCGGCTTGTTGCCACCCACTACAGGGCCTATTATGTTAAAGATGGCTAATTAGTGTTAAAATTAGAAGAGAAAGAAAAGGAAAAAATTGTGAATGGATTTGTGATTCCTTTAAATGACCAATCTATGTAGTGATTGATCAGGTCTAAATATTGATCTTTAATTAGTAGTTTAGATAATATGACTAATGATAGGTTCCTAAAGTATTTAGCATATAAAATTTTGCAAATCACTTATGTCCTTTTTTGAGGGACAAAATTCATGACTCTTCACTTTAATAGGGACAAAAGTCAGGATATATTATAAATCAATTATTTAGATAATAAAGAACAATTGTGAATAGTTTTTTTATAATTATTGATTTAAAAATTTTAATGTTTTCTAGTGAGGGACATTTGACTTATGTCACTGCCTCCCCCTTTAGGGACTCATCTTTAAATATGACATCTGGTGGTGGTTATACTTGAGTAAGGCTTTTAGATCATTTGTCTTTTTTGGTAATATTGTTTATCATTTCCCATTTTATAGTATATTTACAGTGCTCCTTTCATATTGAGTGTAGAAATTCTCTATATTGATTCATGCACTTTTGAAGTATTAATTGTATTGTTGCATGTGAATCAGTGTAGTTTTTGATTGCTAGAGTGATGTCTTTCCTGATAATATCTTTGATGAGATCTGAGATCGCTTGGTCAGATTTGTTAAAGAACATGTTCCTTATTATGTGATAGAGAGGAGAAGTAGTAATAGACACTTTGTAGTCTTTTATATTAAGTGTGAAGATACTTATTAATTTTTGCCTATATGTTTCCCACATTATGGTACATAAGAAGGCATGGGAAGTAGTTTCTGTTTCTTGACATTTGATGCAGTTTTTGTTTCTATATATGTGTGGTTTGCATCAATTCAGTTTGATCATGGTGGGTAGTTCATTATTCCAAAGATTGATTGCGAATTTTCGAGTATTGTGATCTATTGTAGATATGTTTCCATAATTAATATTACTGGGTTGAGGTAGTTAAAAGTGCTTTGCCAGTTTATTATTTTGTTTTTTCTGTATTGATCCATGTTTTATTCCTTCTGAGGAGTCTCTATTGGACTAAATGTTTGATATGGAATACTGTCTTACAGAAATCTTTGATCAGCACATCTATTATATTGTGTCTCTATGTGGCATAGCATAGGTTATTTTGCAAATTGATAGTGGAGTTGAGTTCTCTTTGGCTGGTATCATGTTAATGTAGTTGATTTTTGTCAGTTGATCAGTTGTTTCATTGCCTGCAATGCCTGTATATACTTTTACTTTGTGTAAGGAGAGTTGAATTTGAAAGTCCTTGCATCTTTGCATAATATTAAGTGTAATACTTCAATTTCTGATGTTTCTAATGGCTTTGTAGGCTGGAGTATATGTGGTTTTATTATTGTATCAATAGTCACTTGGCTGTTTGTGTGGATTGCAATTATAGCATTTCTGGAAATTGTTAAGATTACTGTGAAGATTGCCATTAGCTTTGCCCTGGTTGAGGATGGTGGGCCTTGTACCTGTCCTTTAAATATGTGATGTTGAGAGTTGATTGGTGAGGATCAAGTCAAATTCTATATGGCGAAAATATTGAAGTGGTCCAGAGATCCATCAATATATACTATAAATTGGTGATGTTGTTCATTTGCTATAAAAATATTGAGAAGCTCTTGAAGTAGTCTAGTGTCTCCTATAATTTGGTTATATAATGTGGTGAATTTGTCTTGTTGGTAGTCGACATATACTTGGACTGAAGGAGATTGTATTGTACTGTTTGTGTTTATATATTCTATGGTATGTTGGGTACTATATGCTGAGATCTGAACTTCCAGTGAAGGCTATTGTTAATGTATTACTAAGACTTTTGTAACTATATGTAACTGAAATTTGTTAGATCTGGAATTTTGTTCTAGAGAAGATGCATTGCTGTATTTGTGTGAAGAATTCATTGACTGAGCATCCACTACAAGGTTCTAGTAATAAGTTTCTTGCTATGCACTTGTAGTATGTAAACTATCTTCCTCTATGTATTTCTCTGTTTTCTATCAATTGTTTCTATATTCCTGTTCATTACTAAGGCCCAATGCTTGAGTGTGAGGCATGTCACTGTCTTGTGTTATTGGAAGGGATTGTGGGTTTCTGTGAAGTTTAGCAAGTTTAGATCTATGAGTTGTTGTATAGTTTCTGCTAGATTTGTGAACCATCCAGGAATATGTATGATGTGTTTCTTGTAATTTTTTGAAATATGATTCCAAAATAGGATTCTGGTACAATTTTCATTTATGATTTGGCAAATGAATATGATGTTATATTTTTGTAGTTGTTTTCTTAGTGTGTTTGTCCATTTTATGTTGAGGTGTTCTTCTAGGGTGTCTCCTATTTTTTTTATTAGTGTAATGGATTTGAGCTATTGAATTGATATGCCAACTTGTTTGAGTAGCCAGATAATGTTATGAGTGAGGTTTGTGCCTGGTTTTTGAATTGTCTTACTTAAATAAATACAAATTGGATTGGAGAACTAGAAGTCATTTTGTAGTTGTTAAAATCTAAACAATATTATTTATCCTGCTAGGTTAGGCTTGTTGATTCTAGAGATGAGATTTGTTGCATGGGATTACACTTGTCTTTCAAAAAGATTGATAATATTGTATTCAAATTTGTTGAAGAGCATGTTATTTAGGACTGATCTTGCTAAGTCAACTTTGTGTTTAAAGCATTGATGGCATTGTGACATAATTTTATTGCAAATTGTTTCTGAGAGTACCATGTCAGTTAGAAGATATTCTAAGGCTAGAATTAGGATATAGTTAATAATGTATCTTGCTTATTTATCTGTGATCTTTTTGAATTTTATGAGATTTGCAATTCTATTAGTTTTTTTTTTCTTTAGTTGTACTTGGTATCGTTTATTGCCTTTGGACATGTCCATGTTCCTAGAATTTTAGTTAGTATGTTTAGTGTGAGTTCTTGAATGATCTGATTATTGAATATGACTCCTTGGATTCTATTTGATTGGTACCATTAATGATGAGTAGTGCAGATTTGGTTGAATTAATCTGGATGTCGTTAATGGTATAAAATTCCTGTGCAGTATCTAAAATGTGTTGAAGATCTTTGTTGGCTATTTGTGAACCATGTTGTATCCTCTATATATGCACTAGCAGTAATATCCATATAGTCGACAGCCCAGTCTGTTCTGATGTCTGAGCAGTTTTGTAATGTGATCATGTAGCCTTTGCATTTTTCGGATATTGTGGTGAGAAGAGAATCATAAAAGATTCTTTACAAAAGTGGAGATATGGTATCACCTTGATCAATATCATTTTCTATTTCGTAGGAATCTGTAGGGCTGAAAGAAATGAGTACTGTATTTTGTCAATATTGAAGTAAGTTGGTGATTATATCTATGATCTTTTGTTGGAACTTTATTTTATGTAGTAATTTTTGAAGCATCTGTATGGATACTGAGTTATATGCTTTGCTCATGTCCTGGCTCAATATCCATACCTGTTGAGAGTTTTGCTTGGCATGTTCAATGATGCTTTGGATGATGTGGATGGGTTTTTATGTGCTGCATCCAGAGATAGCCACCCAATTGAGTAGTGATAGAATAGGAAATTGTTGAAGAATTTTTGTAAACCTATCATTGATGCATTTTGTAAAAATTTTCTGACAGGTTTCTAATAATGTTATAGGTCTAGTAATGCTAATATCATTGTTCCAGAACTTTGGTTTTGGGATTGGATAAATTGTGCCTTTTTTCCATTTGATGGGGATTGTACCTGTGTATAGAATTTTGTTGAAGAGATCTGTAATAAATTGAATTGCTTGAGACCCTAAATTTTTGTATGCAATATATGGGATTTGTGAAAGACTGGGTGCAGAGATATTGTTTCTGGATTTGATGACCAGTTGAACTTCTATGTCTGTGAAGGATACGAGTATGTCAGAGTACCAGTGGTTTTCAATACTTTGTTTGGGTGTGTATGCTTCTATCCATTGTGGCCAGTTTTGGATATCATGTGTGTCTCTTTTCTTTGTCTATTTTGCAAAGTAATCCTTTGCAATTTGTTTAATTTGTATTGGATTTGTAGTAATAGTAATTGAGAGTCTGTTGTGATCAGTTTATCTAGGATGGTGTGATGCTATGGTCTGTTTATCATTGAATTTATCATAGCTTTTTTGTTAGATGCCATAAAGTCCATTCTTTTATCAATTGCACGTTTTATTTTTTGTCTTGTCCTATAGTTGTTTATTATTTGTAGTGTAACCTTGAGTTGTTAGGTTATCTGTGTTAACTTTGTGTATTATGCTATGAGTGTTGAGGTATCATTTTGTATATTACAAGTTGGGGGCATGAGATATCATGATGTTTGTTTAGAAGCTGCTTTGCTTGTTGGTGCAGAAAGTTTCAATTTTCTAGTGTTGAATTAGTTATTGTTTTCTGACTGATTTGGAGAAGTTGTTGGAGGGCCATGATTTTTGCTGGTAATCAGATAGGGGAAGATTGGTTGGTCAGGTTGCACTTTCTATTTTTGACTTTCTTGATAAATTTATATGCTGCTTTTAGAATAGTGTCTTTAATGAGATTCTATTGGCATCGATGCTTTGTCTGTTTGTTTGTTGAGCTGTAATTCTGTGTTCCACTTTTGTTTAAAATTTTTCCCAGTTTTTACTTGACATGTGGGTCTAATTAAATCTGTTACTGTTGTTGTTGTGTATTTGAGCAATTAATATTGTGAGATGTCATGCTTCTAAGAGGCATATTGAGACTGTGTAGGTACTAGAAATCGTTGATTTTGTGTTTTTGTCAATGAAACATCAAAAATGTTCCAGTTTTTATGTGCTAAGATCCAGATTTAGTCGATTCCACTTGCATAGTTTCTTAAGTTACTCCATGTAAATTCTTATTGGTATGAATTGATATATTTGTATGAGTCGATTAAACCATGTTCTTGAAGAAAAGGAATCATTTTGTTTGTTCTGTTTGAAGTATAATTTGAACATTTGTCCAGTAAGTGATTATTGATTTTGTTAAGGTCATCTGCAAGAATTATTGATCAATTCTTGTTTAATGTTTTCACGATAAGTTTTTTGTACTGTTGTTGTATTGTATTTCTATGTTTGTTATTGGAGTGTGAAATGTATATCCCAATTATTCGAATGTAAGTTTTTCTTGAGAATGCTAGATCTAAAGAGAGTATTCTGCCAGGATATTCTTTTTTGTCAAAGACTTTGTTAACAAGTGTTGTTGTTAGACTAATTGCTATACCTTGATTATATATTGATATGCTATGAGACCACCAAGTCTTGTAGAGGTAGGATTGTTAGTATTTTTTTGCTTTTGTATTGCCATCTATTTCAATTGTGATAACTATATCTTATAGATTGTTGTGACAGTATTGGAACTATAGTTGATGTTTTGTTTCATTAGATAGTTCTTATATGTTTCTGATGCAGATATGCCAGGTATTGTTGGTAGATATATTAGTTGTTGAGTGTTGTATATTATGTGTATTTGGGAATTGATGATGTTGGTGATGGTTGTGTTCGCAGATGAGTTTGGAGTAAGGTATTGTAAATCGCTTGTGAGTATGTTGTTGAAATGTTTATTAGATTAGATTTTAAAATTGTAGTTGTTGTTAAAGAAGAGAAATTGGTTGTTTGTGTTTTATGAAATTGATTTAGGGATAAAATATGTGTTTTAAAAGATGAGGAAGATGTAAAGTCTTGTCTTTTGGATATATGTGAAGTACTACATTTTAATATTTGATCTGTACTCATTGATTATTGTTTCTGGAAATTGTGTTGTTGGAATCTGTTTATATAATTTGAGAGTCGATAAGTTGTTCCATTGATGCCACAACTTGCTGCATGGAGCTATCAAGTGTGTTTATTTGATTTGTGAGTCAAGCCTGTTCAGCCCTGATATGCATGACTAGGCTGGTGACCCTTCTCTTTTTTGAGGTGCAGGAGGTGATGTTGATATTGTCATCTATTTCTTTGTTGTTATCATCTGCATCAATGAAATTGTCTGTGTCTTCTGTGGAAGTGTATAGCTTTTGAATATCAGTTTCTATATCATAAATGTGTTAGTTAAGATTGGAAAGGTCTTGTTTAATAGTGTTGATTTTGGAGTACATGTGTTTTAGAATGTTGTATATATCCCTAAGTGTAGGGTTTTCAATTGTTGATATTTGTTATTATTGATTATCAGATGCATTTGATATGGTTTCTTTTCTTTTTCCTTTGACAATATCTATAAAGGATGTTGTACTTGATGTTTTTTTTGTTTGTTTTGGCTTGTTGTTTGTTTCTACTGATTTGTATCTAGCGTAGAGGTGACCAAATCTTTTGTTGTTTTGTTGTTTCTGTTGAATGCGTTTTTGTTGTCTGGCTTTAATGGGACATTCTTTGATAAAATATTATATATTGGAATAGATGTTGCAGATTTTGGTTGCAGTATCCACCCATGTTAGTTCAGTAATGCCAACTATAACATTGATATTTTTTACACATATGAAGTGTTCTTTATTTTTGAAACTAAGAATAGCAATTTTTTTTCTGGTATATCTATATGTAGTTCTAGGAATGTAGCACATTTGTGCTTTAGTTTCATTGATTATTTCTTTTAGATTATGACCAGTTGTACCTGGAGAAAGATTGATGAGTTTAAGTATAAATTTGCTTCTTTCTTCTTTGATTTGTTTAGTGTTTAGGAAGGGAAATATTCTAATCAAGTTGCTTCTGAATGGAATTGCCCATCTGTTACTAATTTTGTCAAAGTCTTGTTGATTGTGGAATTCTATATTGGCTGATTGCCATATGCCAATGGTTTGCATTTTGATGGATTTTATATTACCATATTTAGAAAGAACAGTGCGGATGTCTGCCTGAGATACAGTATATTTAAGGGAATGTCTCATGCTTTGATTGTTTTGTATTTAACTTCTATACCATTGTAAACCGGTGCAGGCTGCATGTGTATAATGGTATTATCATGATTTTGATGTTTTTGACCTTTTCGGCATCCCTTTTTACTTCAAATAGGGCTATGATGTTATTAATATCTTGTGACTTATTGAGTCTGATAAATGTAAATGATTCTAGATAGGACAGAAATTTTTTGATAAGATTGAGTCTACTGTTATCATCTTGTCCTAGGACTTTATTGGTAGGAATTAATATTGAACCATTTTCTGCCATATTTAGTGAACCAATCAGTGGGTTCTTGGTTATTGTATTGAGTAAGAGTTGATGTGTCATCAATGTTTTGTAAATGTTTTTGTAGTGTTTGTTATCAATTTTGGAGTTTGATTGGACTTCTTCAAACCAGTTATTAATAAAGTCTTCTTCGTCATTGAAATCTCATAAAGTAGAAGGTGTGCTGTTATCCTCTTTTTTTATCAAGTTGGTTACTATTCTGAGTGTATTTTGATTGAGTTTGGAAGAAGAGGGATGGTGTTGTTTACAAAACTTGTTGAAATGTTGATAGAGGTGCTATTGTTATGGCTACCAATAGTATTGTTGCTATTAATGTTTTTGCTACTATTAAAAGAGTTTGTAGTGCAACAAAGTCTTATTTGTGCAGTGTTTTTGTGAAAAGTTTGTTGGTTATCAAGCTCCATGTTTTCAGTGTTGTTTTTTGAGTTTTTGGATAAACTAGGGGTAGCTTGTGCTTGTGTTTGAGTGTTTCTGTTTAAAATAGTCTTGGGAGACATGTTGTACTTTAAAACTCCATACTTTGGATCTATTTTTTCACAAAAGAAGAAAATTTTCAAAAAAGGAAATTTTCAAAAATCAGTGATGTACGGGAAAGAGATTTTTTTTTCCTTTAATACATAGTATATACATATAACAAGCTATTTAGAAATACCAAAAAAAGATGTATATATTGTTTTACTAATTTTATTTTACTTTTTTTTTTTAAAAAATTTTTTTAAAAAAGAAAAGAGACTTGTAAACTTATTCACAGTCAGAAAAAAAAAAACCAATATCAACTTAACACAATTTACAGCCAGGCCAGTACAAGTTAACACCTTTTTTGACACTACAAGAAACTCAAAAAGCAATTAAGTTTATCCGATAAATCAAGTTACTTCAGTTACTTAAAGGCCCAAAAGAATATCAAAGCTTTGAAAGATAAGATAATCTAAATATACATATATATACAAATAATATACCTATCTATAACCTTGTTATATAAATATGAATATATAAAAAATAAATAAACAAAACAAGTATATACTTTTTTTTTTTTTTTTTTTTTTTAACCCTCTGTCAGACTAGTTATGTGTGCTTTATTAAACATTTATAAATTATATATATAGTATGAATTACTAAAGCTAAAAAACACTAACTAGCTCCCTTGTCTTTGTAATTACTACTCTAAGTACAACTTTGGGAGTGATTTATCGCTCCATTACGAGTTCAGGTGAAAACCCTTCCAACTCTTAATATCATTGCCTGTAGGTCACTACTTAGATCACTCTTTAAGTTCTGACATTACTTAAAACCCAACCATTTCATCCCAAATTTAACTCCTCTTGATAAGATATCTTTTAGGATTTATAATCTAATCTTCCTTCCTCCAATATTAAAGTTTTCCTTTCCAGTCATATGGTTTTGGTGCCTATGAGATTGAGAGATCTTTTTATCTTATCCTTTTTTTGAATTCTTTGCAATCTTTCCCATTCTATTATCCTTTCACATCTTGCATTCCAAATCTTCTTCCAGAAATGATTACAAGTCATACTTTGCAGCTTCTTGATCCATCTTCTTGCTTTTTTACCAATTCTTTACCATGGCATTTAAGGTCTGCTATCTCAAGGATAAGTTCATGCTTTATTAATCCTGCAAAGAAACTTAGTATATCCTGACTAGTTGCTGAGAACTGTTCCACTAGCCTGGAAGTCCACTTGTCTACTTTATCTATTTCTTCACTGTTATCTACTATTAATCTAGTATTCTTCTTTTCTGCTTCCTTTTTCCTTTCCTGTAAAAGTTTTCTGAAATTCGTCAGAACTCCTTTGAGACCTTTATTCCATATTTTCTTCATCTGTTCCTTATATACTGGACATTCTAACAAGTGATTAATTGTTTCTTCCTCCTGAAGATCACATGCAGTACATTTCACTTGCTTGTATAGGTCTGGCCTTCTTATCATCAGTTTATTCAGTATTGGTAGCTCATAATTCGTTAACTTGATCAGAAAGCTCTTTCTTTAACAATCTTTGAAAGATGTATCCTATATATGGCTATTCATTCTCTCCCATATTAGATCCTATATATGGCCTTGTTGTTCTTGAATTTGGTGACTCTATTTCTTTTCCATTATATTTTGTAATGTCCACTGATATGCTGTAGTCTTATTATTCATTTTCTTAATAAATTGTTTTATGGGATCATTTAAAGTTTTGTTCTGCCACTTAATTTTTGTAGGGATTTTGTATGAGGTGAGATTTTTTTATTCTATTGCTGAAAGTTTGAGCATCTTTGGCTAAAGCATCTGCTTCATCATTATAGGGGTCTCGAGAATGTGCCTTGACCTTGATAAGCTTCAGATTTAAATCTTTTTTCTTAACCAGCTCTACTATTCATATCCATAGTGACCAGTTTTTATCCTTTAGCCATCTTTTATGTGTTCTTTTTGGATCATCTTTCTCAACTATTTTCCACTTTGAGATGCAAGCTTGACTATCTGTAGAGATTTCAATTAAGCTATTTACTAGAACTACTAGGAGTATTGTAACTATTGCCATTAGTTCTGCACATGTGGATAAGGACCAACTGTCTATCCCTATTTGAAATCTACTTTCTTTTCCTATATTGCTTGTTTGGATCCATGTTGCTCCCATCTTCATATTGTCACTACCATGATTTATTAGTGATCTATTTGAATAGAATGTTAACTTTTGTTTAGATCCTAGATTACATTGAAGTATCTCTATTAGATAGTCTTGATATACTTCTTTTTTAATATTTTCTTTAATGATTGCTTCTTCCCAACTTTCTATATTTATGTAATCCATCTTGGTATCTTGGAAAGTGGACTACTGGACTGGTCCCTATAGACTATGTACAAATACTTGATTGCTATCTATTGTTTTCCTAATTGCTCTTTCCAAAGATATTGTGAGACATGAGATTGTTAGCATCTGGGCTCTCCTAGTACTTTTTCTTGTATTAATATATGGTATTATATATATCTTTTCCATATCTTCCTTTATTATGCAACTTTTTTCTTGAATAAAACCTTCTGAGCAACCCATGCATTTGATTAGCTTTGTCTCTTGACCATTTTTACTATTACGATACTTGTAGTGTTTGATCTTTGCTTTTTTCTTAGGTTCTTCTTATAGTAGCTTTCCTTATATTAGTTGATGATTGACATTCTTTTTAATTATCCATATTTTTTGTCTCTTGTCACAGTTAGGACTGACTATAGAATATGTTGGCTCCCATTTTAACCAATCTATTTTCCATGTCTTTATAATTTGATTTAAATGATCTTTGGAGAACATTCTACTTATGTTTAAGAACCATTCTGGAATAGAACCTTTGCCAGTTTTTTGAATAAGTTGGAGCATGCACCAATTTCTCACTTCATTTGCTTCATAGTTGATAAGCTGATCTATATACATCAATCTATTGTTTCTTAGTGATGGTATGGCTTTATTATACTTCTCAGATGAGAGATATTCTTGAATTAGACTATTTCTTTTTTCCCATTCAAAGATATCATACCATTTCCAACTTTTAAAAGTAATTCTCATATCTCTAGCTAACTTAATTACTTGAAGCGAAAAGTTACCTTTGTCTATTAAGATGGTCTAGTGAGTCACAAGTCAACAGGTTGAGTGGTTCTCGATATTAATTTGTGCTTGTTTGAGTCTTATGATTGTTGTGATTCCTGCTGATCCAAGATCATTCAATCTATTGCACAATCCTATTATTTGACTTTCTTTTTGTAGCATCCAGATGCTTTTCAAATTGTGAATCTTTGAATAATGTCTTACACTGTTGAGAATAGATCTGCATAATAAACATTTGTATTTGAAGAGCTTTCTATATGCTGCTGTTAATGTGTTACATATTTTCCAGGACAATATACTATATAGCATTCTAAATTCTATTCTTTATATTAATACCCTATTTAAAATATAAAGTGCCTGCTTATCTGTCACCTTTTTATTTTTAAGAGCTCTAGCAATTACATGAATTTCTTTGAGCACTCTTTTCTTTAGTTCGATTGAGGTCTTTTGGTTACCCATTCAAATTCCTAAAAATCTTGCTTGATCTGTTTTGTCAAGCTCTTTAATGACTTCTTTTTTAATACCTGCCTGGACTTCTTCTGGATAACAGTTGGAATTGTTAATAGTAACTAAAATGTATTTGTTACTATTGATCTGAAAGTCATTGGCCCTATAGAAGATTCTTACAGTTTCCAAGATCTTTTCCATATCTTCCTTGGATCTTGCTATCTATGTTGTATTATTCATAAAGGCTATCATGGCATGTCTTGATTCTAACTTTTCAACCTTGTGACTATTGAAGTCTGGATTTCAAATAACTGACATTTTATATCCTCTATTTATGTCATTTTGGATTTTGCATAGTAAAGGGTCATAGAAGGTTCTCTATATTAATAATGAAATGGTCTCTTTTTGATCGATTCTATCCCCTGCTTTTATAGGATTAATAAGATCATCTTCAAATATGACTTTGAATTCTCTGTTTTTGAAAAGACTCATCATAAGACTAATAAAACCTTTTGGTGCCTTGATTCTTTCCATCACTTTTACTAGCATATCCAAACTAATAATGTCATAAGCTTTGGCTATGTCTTAAAACAATATTCACAGCTCTTTTTTGTTTTCTCTCACATCTTCACAGATATTATTCAGAATTTGGATTGGTTTAGCCATACTTTCTCCTGATAACCCTACTTAGTTAGGTCCTCTGAGGATATTATTGATCTTACAAATATTTTCCATTCTGTTAGTCAGAACTTTGGTAAAACACTTTCTAGTGGCCTTCAACAATACGATAGGTCTTGTATTTAAAAGTTCACAATCCCAAGATTTTGGTTTGGCTATGGGATATACAGTATATGACTTTGTCTCCAGAATATAAGAGTAACTTTCCATTTCAAGAAGTTGTTAAGTATTTTTCTCAGATATTCTTTTCCACCCTGGCTTAATCTCTTTAACATCTCATAACTAATCTTAGATTTGTCTGGAGCCTTGTTATTGGAAAGCATCTTGAGTATTTCACATAATTTTTCTTATGAGATTGGTTCGAGAAGATTTTTATACCAGCTCTCTTGAATATAGTTCCTGTGATTGTACTCTTCTTTCCAATCTTCTGTCAGATTATCAAAATTGGCTTCTCTTCTCTTAAAGGCTTCTAGATGATATCATCTTATCTCTTTTTCAATTTCATGTTTTTCTGTTGTTATATATTCAATATTACCTCATCTGATTTTGACCCTATCTAGTATAATCTTATCCCTTTCTTTATTGATTAAGAAGCTTACTATCCTTCTTTGATTGTTTTTTAGATTATCACATCTTTGTTATAATACAATTTTAATGGCATCTCTTGTCTTTTTGACTTCAAGTCTTTGACTAATGAACTTTAGACCTTCTATTGCATCTTGAATATCCTTTTTTAATAATATCCAGGACATGTTGAAGATACTATATTGTATATAATAATTTTTGATCTGATGATAAGGGTTGTGAATAACATTATGTTTCTCTATTGTCTTGCAAAGATTTTGTAACTTTTTTATTTCTTTTGAGGTTTCTGCTTTCTTGAGAAGTTATTTTAGTTGCAAGGCTTTTCTGTATTTAACAAATTTGGGGCTGTATCTATTATTTCTTTTTTTATGTAATGTGACCTTTTTTGTTTTAAGCTTGTTGAAAGCTGCTTTACACATCTGTTCTTTAAAGACTTTCTAAATCTTGTCTGCAAGTTTTCCTTCTTTGCCTACTTCAGATTCTTCTAGAAGAAGAGGTTTCAGTTTATCTTGAACTTATAATCCAAGTTTTCTTGATAGGCTTGCCACTGTTCTGATGAAGATCCTTTTATATTGATTCTTCTTTTGTTTTGTGTTTTTGATTTGATAGTTGAGCTTCTTGTAAAGAGGTCTTCATAATGGAAAGTAATTATAAGCATAGTATGATCACTCTCTGTGACTTCTTGTATTTCTTGGTTATCAAATCACAATAATGGATATCTTGTTAAACCCTGTGATATTCAAATATAATCAATTATATTACTACTTGTGGCATCCTACCATGTTGGGGTTTTATTTTTGCCTTTCCATATTGCCTGGATATCTATAAAGTCCTATTCATCCAAAAAGTTGAACAGTGGAATTTCAGGATACCAAGAAGCTCTGAACCTAGCTTTGAAAGATGTTATTCTATCTTTTGATAGATTATAGGTGGTATTGAAATCCCCCATTACTATTATATGAAAAACTTTGTCTTTGCTTTCTTTTGATAAGACTGGTTAACTTCGCTTGTATCTTTTTGTATCATTGTTTGTCTAAAGGAATGTAAATCTGTATAATACAAACTTTTTTCTTTTTCATGAAGAAATTAGTTACTATTATATAACCTTCCTCCTCTTCTATCAATGCTATTTTCTTTTTCAAATCTTTTCTGATTAGAAGGCTAACTTCTGCTTCAAATGGTATGTCTTTATTGGTGCTATAAAAATGCTTATAGGTTTTTTGATTTTCAAAAGTCCATTTTGCATTAGTTTGGATCAGCTTAGTTTCACTTATTCCCATTATGCCTATTCCTTATTCCTGTATCTCTTCAATAAGACTTTGTTGATTTGTCTTGTCTGTTACACCTTTGATGTTGTGTGTACCTATTCTTACCACTCTTTTCTGGATATCTTCTTCTATCTCTTTTGTATTCTTCATTTGCTTGTCTATATTTTGTTTTTTCAAAAAAGTAATATACTCATTCTATAGGAATTTATCTATGTTTAGGTCACTACCTTGTCCTACAGCTTTATCTGAATCTATGGTTCGTACTTTGCCCTTGTTATAAATCTTATTTGAGAGAGAACCGGGCTCTTTCTCCCCATATCTATCTTGATCAACTGGTGTAATATTTTAGAAGCGGTCAGCCCATCTTGGCCCTCCTTTTTTTTGTCAGTTGAATCTTAATTTTCTTTCAAGCTTGGCAATTCTTTTATTCAGTTTTTCCAGATTTGTCAATATAAGCTTTAGTGGATCTTGCTCATCATCAAACTCTGATTTATTGTATTGTCTCTTGTTTTGATTTTCTGGTGAACTTCTAGGGTGTCCCAATGGTATCCTATTACTTCCTGTTGCTAGGCGATCTAGGGTTCTATGGTGTCTTTGTAGAGTATTACTATTCTGACCTTTATATCTTTTTTTTTATTAGTTGGTCACTTATATTCAATAGTTGTATTAGAGCTTATTGATTCACTGTTTGATAGTAAATCTGATATGGATTCAATATCTATTTCTATTGTTTTATGCCCAGTCTTCCTCTTAATTTTTCAATTCTAGGTTTAGGATCCCTTATAGTTTCTTCTATGGCTTTTATGCTCCAGGATAGTCTTAGTCCCTGCAAGAAAATATATTGCTTACAAGCTCTTGTTAGTGCTTCTTTTGTTGCAAAACATACTACTGTAAAGTTTTGTTTTTTTAAAGTATGAAGATTTCTTGGTGTATAACAAGCCTTAGCTTCTATACCATTAAGTGTCCTGGCTACCAAGCTTAAGTATATTCTATTTGTGTCTAAGAGCCTGGCTGAGTGTTTGTTTCATTTAATCAATCCCTCATTTATTTCTTTATCAGCCAGTTCTTCTTTAGTGAAGATAGTTCTTGTCATTTCTATTCCAAGCAGTCTCATCCATATTTCTTCAGGATTGATTTTGAAGTGTTTATGCCACTTGAAATAGACCTTTACTCTAGTCTTTGTTTTTATCTTATAGATATTAATGTTTTTAACATTCCCATATTTTTTTAGGTGTTCTTTTATATAGCTTCTGAAGAGTTTATGATTCACATCTACTAGACTTACATACCATATGTCTTAGTTTTCTTCTGAATTGTGGGTTCAAAATATCTTTTTTTTCATCTTATCTATAGCTAATTGATCTATGTGCTCTTTTTTTTCCTGGTTCTAGTCATTGGAGACTAAAGGCTTCTTCCCTTCTATTTATCTCTTCTAAACATTTAAGGAAATCTTCTTCTTCTTTGAAGTGAAGAATTAGCCATTCATTGCCATTAATAAAACTTTTATAAAAAAAATTTCATTTATTCTGGAATAGTTTTAAGGCATTGCATAGATAGGCTTTAGATTCTTTTTTCAAGCTTTCTGAAATGCTTGCTATCATGGCTTCTAATCAATATACTCCTTTTTTACTTATGTAGTATGGATTTGAAGTGAAATTTATAGTTCTGTTTCTTGTACTATATGAGCTATATTCTCTTATATTTTGATCTTTGATCTTTTCTCTCAGTATTTTGAGTTCCATTTTCTCTTCTATCTCTTCTTGTTCTTGAACATTAAACATTATGATCTCATTGTCTAATGTTAGATCATTTTCTACCTGAGTAACGATTTCCATAGGAAGGGTTTTTATGTTTTTTGATATATCATTTTCTTTTTTGATTATTTCAAGAAGTTCATTTTCAATATATAGCTGAAGCAGGTCCTCTTCTTTTCCTTTCCCAAGCTGCCAGAGGTAGGTTATATGTTGTATTAAGATTTATTTTTTATGAAACATCATCTTGTCTACTCCTAAGATACTTGCAATAATGCTATCAAGTATCATATAGGTTTCTGGGACTGGTGCTTCTTCTCTTATTTAAATGGTGGCTTGCTCTTGTCTGGTTATTTGTTGTGTAGCCCATAGTTTATTATGTTCGTCATGCTTTCTTGCAAGTCAAATTAGAGTATTAATAATATTCTTTTTTCTATTTTTATTATTTGTAGGATCTTTTCTATTTTATTTATTATGCATATAAAGGGTGACTAATAGGGAATAAATTACATAGTGTTGCTAAAGTCATGTGGAGCAGAAAAATCTTTTATGTATTTTGCTTCTTGTTTTAGTAAATCCCTATTTTGATTTGTGTCTTGCTTTTGTTTTGATCAGACATGTGTTGTTTATCTCTTCTTATCCAGTATTGTTTACTTGTTTACACTAGTTTATAATTTTATATTACAGATCCCTGTTATTTTGTTTATATCAATCACATCCTGTAATAATGTTGTAATTGAAGATCTTGCCAAATCTATTTGTTCTTGTTGCGTTGTTGTGATAGATCTTTGTCAAACTTGTTTTGACAACAGATCTATACATATGTATGTATTTATGTTACTCTGGCTAGGTGTTTTGGCGTTGACAGGGTAGGGTATGTACGTTAGGCTGTTTAGATCTTAGGAAACTTTGATGTCCTTCTGGGTCTTGAGGGATTTGAGGTTTTCTTGATTTATCGAGCAAATCTACTTTTTTTAAGATTCCTTGTAATGTCAAGAAAGGTGTCAACCTACATTGGCCTGGCTGCAAGCACTATGAAGTTAATATTAGCTCCTCTTTTCTGACTGTAAATCAATTTATGTTTGTTTCTTTCCTTCTTCTTAAAAAAGGAGAAAAAGTCAAAGTTGTTACTATATATTGTATATATATTTTTCAACAATCTACTGCTCTAGACTATGCATGAAATGTTGTTTTGTGCTAAGATGACTATTGTATACTAGTGTTGCAAGAATATATATCTTGAATAATAGATGTTTTTCTTTCCTTGGGTAAATTGTCTAAAAAGGAAATTTCTAAGGATCTGAGGGATTTGCGGAAAGAGTTTTTTTATAAAACAAGCATATACTAAAAGTAATAAATAAAATATGTATATATATATATAAATTATAATTTAAATAAGTTGATTAACATTCTAAAAAAACTCTTTCTGCAAATCTCTAGATCTTTAGAAATTTCCTTTTTAGGCAATACACTCAAGGAAAGAGACAACATACACAACTAAAGACATATACTCTCACAATACCAACATACAAGAGACATCTTAGCACAGAACAACACTTTGTACATAGTTTTAGTCTGGTGATCACTGAGAAAACACAATATATATCAACAACCTTGGCCTTTTTCTCTTTCCTAAGAAGAAGAAAATAAGCCAACATAAACTGATTCACAGTCAGA
>CAJVPT010002405.1:0-17799 GCA_910592055.1 Acaulospora colombiana
TATAGCCGATTATAAAGTAGATAGCCATTGTTAGATAGAAAAGTATAAATAGCTTACCAATGTATATCGAAAAGGCAGAGCCGAATGTGTTAGGAAAAACAGCCCTCATTAAGAATAAAACTAAGAGTTAGTAATATACCAAAGAAACAGAATGCAATAAAGAGACACTTACCTTCAGCCAAGTCAATTACCACACCTCTGCCTTCCCTAAGTGTTCTTTATAGGAGGCATTCTCTTCTTTGTATCATTTGAGAGTATTCTTGAGAAGTCTGGATTATGCGAAGCACTACGGATTAGTGACGGACTCGTCAGAATAGCCCACGGCAATATATTAAATAGATATTTTTATCAAACATGAGCAATTTTTCAATTTTACATATTTCAACTAAACTGTTTTGATAAATAATGTTGATCAACTCTAATAAAGTAAACAATAATACATATCTAATCAAAATACCATACTATACAAAAATAAACAACTTAATTTTTTGTAAAACATAATTAAATATGACTATGAAAAATATAAGTTGATACAAATTATGAAAAAAAAGAAAGCATATATTATAGATATATTAATTCAACTATTAGATAAATATAATTAACAATAAATATTATAGGCTATACAAACTATTTATAGTACAATATACTGTATATTATAAATAACATCTTAAATAAAGCTCTAGAATCAAGTAGATACTTAATTCTAGATAGTATTATTGCAGATATTCTAAATATTAATCAAACTATCTTTATCAGAACCACAGTTCTCAAATAATATATTCTTTACTTATAGATCTAGTAGCAAAACAAAGAAGAAGAACTTTTAGTCCCCTTCTTGAAGAACAAGTATTTTGATATAATAGATCAGAAAGAAAAATCACAACAAGCTTTTTATATTCTCCCAAAAGAGCAACTAATGATATCAAATTACTATACAATCAGAAATCTTTCAAAAAAGGAAATAAACATGAAAGTTCAATTAACAATAATAGTAGAAATTCTTTTCAATATCAAAATTGAAATAGAAGAAAAGACAATAAAAAACTAGGCTACAATTTCATTGTTAATCTATAGCATCTTGTATAACTCAAATAATTAATAATACTCACAACTAATATTAAAGAAAAAAATGTCTCCTATAAAGAATACTTAGAGAAAGCAAATATATGGTAATTGACTTGATTAAGAGTAAGTGTCTCTTTATTTGTGTTCTATTTCTTTTGTATAATATCAACTATTATCTCTATTTTCAATAAGGAATGTCTTAATACATTTAATACTACCTTTTTGACTTACATTGATAGGTTATTTATACTTTTATAACTAATAATATACTATCTACTTTATTATAAGTCATGTTACACTAGTTAAAAAAAATTATTTGACATACTGTCACTCATGTAATATTTGGCAAAAAATAAATAATTTGATAAAAAAAAAATAACATAAATAAATTGGTAACTATATAATTTAGCTATGAATATTATGAAAATCAGTATCTTAACAATTTGTCAAATAATTCATTAACAATTTGACAAAAATTTATTAAAAGTTTATTACAAAATTATTTATTAACAATTCAATATTAATTTATTAATAATTTGTCAAAAATTTGTCAATTATTCATTAAAAATTTGACAACTATTCATCAAAACAATTTATTAAAAATTTGTTAACTATTTATTAAAAATTCAGCAACTATTTATTAAATTATTCATTAAAGATTCATTAACCATTCATTAAAAATTCAACAACTATTCATTACCAATAAAGTAAAAAAATTGATAAACTTATGCATAAATTTTTTTGAATTGAGATTATATTTATAAATTATTATTATTTTTTTTTTAATCCACAGTCAGACCAATATGGCTTGTTCATTTTATTGTAAACATATTTGTTATTTACATATTTTATGACTTTTATATATTGACTCATCCATCTACAAAGTTTAATCTTCTCTAGATACAATTTAGAGGATAATATTTTGTTCCCTTTATGGCTTGGATTATCCTTTAGCTACTCAGATTATTGCCTACAGCTTATCACTGTAAATCTCCTGAAGTTCTAACTCTGATTAAAAACCAAACCATTTAAAACCTTTAGATATCCAACTACTTATTATATTTACTATATTGCCTTGGGACTTTATTTGTTTTGAGTCTTCTTTTTCTTCTGTTATATTTCTGGAGAAACAATTAGATGAGTAATTGACTTTCTTAGAAACTTGATCCATTTTTCTAGTCATATCAGTTGGTTCTCTCAACCTTTTGAGTTTATTGATAATTTCTTGGTTTTGTTTCCATTCAATAATAATACTATAGTATTTGTTTCAGACTTCCTTCTTGAAGGTCTTTCTCATTTTTTTACAAAATTTACCGTTAGCCTCTTGTGTTATTATTACTAGGATCTTGAAAGCTTTGAGGTACTTTTCCAGGATCTTGGTTTTGTCTCTATGTATAAAATTACAGACTGTATTATATAAGCTTTTATTTTGTTATTTAATGTCCTGGATAAATTCCCCTGTTACTCTTTTAACTTTTGCCTGATTCTTATCAAATAATTTTTTTGTTTTTCTGATATACTGAAGGATTTTACTTTGAAATTTGATCTATATAATTGATCTTTTACTTTGGATCTTGAAACATTATATTTATAAATTATAAATAACATAAACTATAATATAATATATAAATATTTTATTTATATTATTATAATTATATGATATTATTATAAGGAACTCTTTCCACTAATTCTTTGACCATATACAAAAAAGATATTCACAAGAAGTTTTAATACTTCTTGGCTAATAAAGTCTTAACATTCTCCTTAATCCAACTTGAAGAAAATCCTCAGAAGTCACCCATACCCTCTTCCTCTTGTTTGCAATTGACTTCAAGTAAACTGAACTCTTGTGACTTATAAAGTTCAGCTTACACCTTTACTACCAATGGCAAGAAAGTTTCTAAAGGGAGAAGGATCACTGGTGTAGTACCTGTCACTACTTTTATGAAGTGGAAGAACAAGACAAGACAAGATAGAGATTTATGCCCCAGTCAAAGGACTTATTTTTCTTCTTAAACTGGTTTTGTGACCTCTAAGAGCTCCTACTTCACAGCTTTCTGAGGAATTTTACCTACCTCAGCTTGATTCTGAATTCTAGGGTAGCACAAATCCCACCAATTATGATTGGTTGATATGAAAAACATTGGATCAGGTTGATAAACAAGTATCTATTGACCACCTCACATATCTAAATATATTTTCTCAGCTCCATAAGAACCTGGGATCCACTATAAGTTATAAGTTGCTGTATAAATAAATACAGAACACAGTCATCTCCTATATCATAAAAGAAGGAAAAGAAAAAGAAAGAACAAGCCTATGGATGAAAGGACTCATACATCAATAGAAGTAACTCGACATGCTCACAATAAGAACAATTCAATCTGGTGCGATACTGAAGAAACTTTATAAGCCTCCAAGAAAGTATGGTGTCCTGGACACAGAACTAAACCTTGAACAAAAAACAAGCAAGACCAAGAGACATAACACGGTTCCATAAAAAAAGGATTATAAACTGATGACTTATATCAAGACTCTTAATATGACTCCCTCTTAAGAATAGCCATCTAAGCTGCTAGTGATACCTACCAATCTTATTCTTGATAAAAGTACTAATTGAAAATGACTGTCAAATTGGAAGACCTTCTAAAGACTCAGCCTCACTTTGGAAAAGTTGCGTCTTCTTAAATAAGCAACTTGTACTTGAAGCAAGTATTATCTTTAGGACTAAATCATTAATCCATTATAGTTTTAAGGTCCCTCCTAGCCATATATTCCACCCGATTTTTGGATTAGTAATCTTCTAAGCAGAGTATCAGATAAGATAATATTAACAAAGCTGGTATCTGAAACCATACCTTTTTCCAGCTGGAAGAAGAACATCTTCCTCCCTTTCAAAAATGAAAAGATATAATCTTCAGTGGATAATTTGTAGGTGTTGACTTCTCCTTGACATTAGTTTCAGTGGATGGTTAGTAGTAGAAGAAATTTTGATCCTTGCATAATTGCACCTATTATATTTTTTTCAATATTTCTTGTACTAGTCGAAAGATAACTTTAGACTAGTCTTCCTCTCTTGATAGAATAACAAAAAGCAATCCAATAAACTATTTGGTTTTAGGTAGTTTATTAAGTACTTATAATATTTATTGTAAGATACTTTCAATGTAATTTTGAATTTGTCTTTATTAATGCTAATTAATATGCTGAGCTGATACCAAAAAAAAAAATATAATAATAATTTAATTAATTATATACTGGTATATAATGTAAATAATATCAAATAATTTATAAATATAAATATTTTTTTAACAAATTTTATAAATTTTTGTTAAATAATAGATAAATAGTTTTCAAATTTTTAATTAATAGTCAATAAACTTTTAATAAATAATTTAATAAATAGTTGATGAATTTTTGATGAATTTTTGATAAATTTTTAATGAATTATTAATAAATTAATATCAAATTTTTATTGAATTACTAATAAATAATATTGTAATGAACTTTAATAAATTTATGCTAAATAATTAATAAATTATTTGACAAATTGTTATGAATTTTTTGATAATTTATTATTAAACTTTTAATTAATAAATTTTTGTTTTCTGAATTTTTTAATTGTCAAATTTTTTATTGATGGATTTTTGATTGTCACTTTATTGTTAAAATAATAATATACCAAGCGGCAACAATTAAAAAGAATTTGGCAATATTTTTATTATTAAATTTAATCTAATTTGGCAATAATTCAACTGTCAAATGACATAATTTCAACTAGTATTAACTCTAAATTTTGCCAAACTTTTTATACTACATCTTATATACATAGTTATCTTATAAATACTGGGGTCTCAATCTATAGTTTTTTATACCACAAATACTCAATCTTTCATATTAGATCTTCATTTTTTTAGATTTTAAACTATTATGTATAAATAGCATCATCCATATGATCTCCAATAGTATTATTAAAAGAATTCCAGGAAATAATATTGCAAAATAGTTTACATATTCCATAAGAAATAGCTCAAAATTATCTACCATAAAACAATTTTACATAAAAAAAAATAGTAAATATAAAATGGGAGTATTTATAGCTAGATTTCCAAAAAAATCAGAAAATAAATGAGTGATATATCTTTAAAATATATTGGAAATATCAAAAGACTCAAAGTCTTTTAAGAGAAAGTTCCTTAATGTCAATGTATAAATAACTTTCTGCTATAAAAAAGAAGAAGATACTCTATAGTATATAAAAAAGACTAACATAAAAGAGGAAAAAACTTTATAGTTATACTCTTAGAGATAGAAAAATAAATAAATGTCTCATATTCTATATATAAGAAAATCTTCCAGCAAAAAGAAAAGAAAGACAAGAATTCCTTAATAGTAATCCTTATTGATATCAATTGAAGCTACTCAAGACATAAGATTAAATTTATTCTTCAAATATATAAAGAGATTACAAATATTTATATTTATAATTATTCAAGATCACAAATAAGAATTAAAACTTGAATAATATTATATCAATAATACAATAATATTAAAAAAGAATAGATAATTCATATCAATTAAAAAATAAACAAGGTCATCTTTACTAAATATGAGTCAAATTATAATAAAATTAATAATATTATCAAACAGTAAAACTTCAAGACCTGTGGGTCAATAGTGTAGTGGATGCACTCCCAGGTCACCATTCATCATGTGCAGGTTCAATCCCACTCAAAAACAACACATGCAATTTAGATGAGGCTTTTCTAGACCATATCACATTACAATGTGCAGATCATGGAGAACTATACCACCTAAAGAAATTCATCATCTGACCATGGTTCTACAAACAGGTCACATAGGTTATGGCCAGTTTTAGTGTCTACCACAACAATAACATCGTGCCGATCAGAATATATGAAGACTGAAGAAAGAAACTGATTGGTCCACTTCCAACGATCTAGATGCCGATATCCACCTCTTCTCAAAAAACTCACTTGTGGAAGACTGGAAGACCTCGGTCACTTGTACCCATCGAAGACGTAACGGGCTGGATACATACTGGAAGACATGCATTGTCGATCATCAATGGCTATTACAAAAGGACGACCTACCTTACCAAGGTCAGGTGATGTTGAATCAAGACTCATGATGGGAAAATGCAGGAGCAGACCCTGGGAGAAGAAATTCAGAAACAATCACCAAGGTAACCAATCCAATGGGAGGAGCAATCCACTACGAAGTAATCAAGAAAAGCCCCTTAAAGACCATATTTGAAGAGTAGTTAAAAATGGCTAAATGGAAGACGAAAGTCGAATGTGGTACACCATTCAGCCACTGGGATCTCACATCAAATCACAAGCTCTGGATAATAATCAATAACTTTAACAGCCTAAATATGGTACGATGTTCATACCGGAACACAAACAAGTCCAATATCCTATAATGGTAACACATCCCAGCCCTTTAATAATATAAAATAATACAAGTTCATGATGGATCCTTATGAACATAATGGCCCGGGCAGAGCAGGGCATATTGACATAATGGTATCTCCAGGTAAAATTAAGTAGGGTTTATAAGATACGAGGTTAGATAGCACTAAATTAGTTACATGAATTGCTCATGTAATCATATGTACTTCTAATCTTAACTCTAATAAACTTCCATCAGTAATGACTTATAAAAAAAAAAAATAAAATAAAATAAAACTTCAAGTTTTTAAAATTATAAAAACATACAATACTATGACTAGTCTAATTATATTAGCAATTGGAAATACTAAAGCAAAAATATGTTATACTCTAGAAACACTTATATACTCAAAAAAAAAGAATATAAGTAATATATTTTACATTAACTCAAGACCTAACAAGGACACTAAATCAATATATTTTTATCTATGAACACAAATTTATATAAAGTGTTAAAAATATTTACAAAAGAAAAAAAAGTCTTACAAGAACAATTTTATAAGACAGAAGCTTCTAAACTAGATAGCAATTCAAGCAATAATTAATTAGTTAACAAGCTGTAAAGATATGAAGAACAGATATCAGTAGTAATAAGAAGTTCAAATAAAGATCTAGAGTTCAAGAAGAGACGAGCTTTTATATTAATATTAACAGCTTTAACAAGACAACTGAAAAGATACCTAAACAGAGCTGACTAACAAAAGGTTAAAGAAATATAGATAAACTTATAACAATAAACCAAGATAATAAAAAAATAAGGTATATAGGTATCCAGCTATAGAAAGCAATAGAGAGCTAATAAGTAACTAATAGCAATAAAAAGGTTCATAAAGAGAAAACATAAAATATTAAATAGAAAATAAACAAGACTTCTTAAATCTTATTTTAGTAAATTTAAAAAGACTGAATAGTAAAATTTCTAGAAAATAACTCCTAGTAAATAAATATAAAAGAATAGAAGGGGTGCAAATCACTTCTAAAAGTATCAGTTTTTTAAAATAATAACAAAAAAAACAGGTCTAATCTTTCTACAACATATAATCTAAATAGAAAAAGAACATTAAGGATATAATATAAAACTAATAATAGTTACTGATTAAAAACCTATAAACAAATAACAAGATCTGTTTTTCCAACTCTGATAACAATAGAAAATCAATAAGGAGAAAAAGAAGTGGAGTATCAGATCAACCTATATAAGATCAATTTAAAACTGATAATGAATCTTCAAATAAAAGGTAATTATATAAATAAAAAACTAGAAGTAAGACCAAAAGTTGAAGATTGATTACAACACAGAAGTCTAAAGTATTATAACTAAGCAAAATAATAAAAATGTTTGGTAAAATATTAAACAAGCTAGAAAAAGAACCATTAAAAAGATAGGTCAATTGCTTCTAAAAGGCATATCAGATTAATTACAAAAAAAAAAATATTAGTCCATTATTTCCAAAGTCAATATAAAAAATAAGGATAAAGTACAATAAATAAAAACAAAAAATAATAAGATCTGTGAATTAATAGTACAATGGGTGCATTCCCAGGTCACTATCCGTGAGTTACCAGTTTAATCCCACTCAAGAATGATAACTACAATAATAAGTCACATTGTACAGAATATATGCTTATCAATCACATGTGTTCCTGTACACATCTGATCTATCAAATATTACCGTCTGACCACAATACATAAAAAATAGTTTACACAGATCTTAGTCAGTTTTAGCACTAGGACAAATAAAATTATGATGGCCATGCCACCTGAAATATGTAAAGCTATCAAAAGAATAACAGGAATGACAATAATCACCTCAAAATCCTATCAACCTAATGAAAAATCTATCTTTTCTCAAATTACTGTCTCATGAGAGATATTGGGAGACCTCAGTTATTTGTATTAGCCACGAAAGTTATCAAAGAAGTGGGGCTAGTTTGGTCTCGAATTGTGAGAAAGCAAAGTACTTATGATGGGAACCACAGGGGTAAATGCATTTGGAAGAGGCCTAAGGTCTCATTTGACCAAGGAAAACCCCTGTAGGCTATCTTTGAAGAGTGGTTAAGAATGATCAATGGAAGACTTAGGTCATCGCAAGACACATCAATGATTGCCAAGGCTCTACATCAGACTGCATGAAGATTGGAGCATCAAATAACCTAGCCTCTGAAGAAAATGAACATGACAAACATGTCATACAAGATTCGAACATACCTTCACTGTAAAAAAAAACCAATCACATCCTAAGGAACACACAACAAAAATGCTCCTTGAATTAAAAATGGTAGTTCCTAGTGGATCCTCAGAATGCTAGGTGCCTGGGTACAGCAGAGTAGTTAACAAGATGGTGCTCACTTAGAAATGGGTAAAATTGAATTATATTGAGTATGGATAGTATAGTTAAAATAGTTATAAGTATAGCCTTTTGTAATCTAACATCTGTACTTCTCATAAATATCAATAAAAGTTCAATCAGTATGACTAATTAAAAATAAAAAAAATAATAATAATAATAATAATAAGAGAAAATAGAATAATCAAGATACGCACATAGAAACATGGCAACTTCAAACTCCTGCCAAATGCTTCCATCACCCACAAATACAACCAGATTCAATTGGGCAGCAACATCTGAACAGTCTTGGTAAAAGTTCGCAGAATTTATAGACTCACATATGCCTACCTGGAACTAAATAATGAATAAGGACATAGACAGCAACAAACTTTAGACTACTCTTTGTGACTGGATTCTAGTAGCAGCAAATAGCCACATTGCAAAATATAAAGAAAGAAAAAGGAAAAGAACAAAAAACATTCCTTCACTAAGACCTATACTACTGCTCCAGCTAACAGAAGCTAGGCACCAACTCAAATACCTCAAGAGCTACAATATAAAATTCAATTCATCTACCCTATCATTCCTAACTAAAAGTATTCAAGAACAGATCTCCTTCTTAACCATCAAGGAAAGTGACAATTTTGACTCAACCATCAAAGAAATTGAGTAATGGATTGACACTGAAAAACTCAAACACAAAAAATCCATTGATCAATAAATCAGAAGTGATATTCAAAAAACAAGATCCAGATGTCAGAACTGATTTGACACAAACAAAAAGCAAATGATCAGATCCCTACTCAACAAATCCAAATGAAGCATCATAATCAATAAACTCACCAAAGAAGTTCAAGATGAGAAAACAGTTATCACGGATCCCATACAGATAAAACAAACAATTCGACAACACTTCAAAGACTGGACACATCAACGTGACATCAAAAACATTGAGGGCACTATCTGGAACACAGAATATCAGCCCAAGAAAGATATCAAAGCCAGCTGGTATGACCATACCATCCAGCCATTTACTCAGGAGGAGATCCAAACCATCATTAGCAAAACAAGTAACAAATCTGTCCTGGATCCATCAAATATACCATATGTCACTTTCAAACACCTTAACAAACATAGCCTAGTAGGCCTAATCAGATTTTTCAACACAATCCTCACCAAAGAAAAGATACCAGAGGAATGGAAACATGGCACCATCTACCTCATCCCAAAACCTAAAGAGAGCACAATATAAATATTACCAGACCTATAATGTTATTAGAATCCATCAAAAAGATCTTCACTAAAGCCATTTGTACCTGACTATCAAACACACTAATCAAATACCACATACTCACTGAATACAACTGGGCTGCCCTACATCAACAAAGCACCAGGAAACCAATCGCCATCATCAACGGAGTCCTAGAGGATGCTCAGAAAACACACAAATTATGTTATATGCTCTTCTAAGACATGAGCAAGGTCTTTGACATGGTCAATATCAATCACCTAATCCAAGCCATGCAAAGAATCAAAATTCCAACTAAAACTATCAACATAATTCAAAACTGTTTTACTAACCAAGAAAACTCAGTAATCACATACTTTGGAAACACAGACCCCTATCCTGTTCATGAAGGAATCGACTAAGGTAACACAATATCACCCATTCTTTGGTGTATTTACTATGACCCGCTCATCACCAGAATCAGTAAGATGCCTGGATACAACCTCCGAATACACAGACAAGATACTCATAGTCTCACACAATCAAATATAAACATCTCCATAGTAGCTTACATGAATGACAAAACCTTTATCACTTATAACAAACAATACTTGAAAGACATAATCAACATTAGCAACTCCTTCTACTCACTAAACAACATCATTGTCAACCCAACAAATCAGAACTTTTCATCATAAATGCTCAACAACAAAGCATCACCATCAAGGAACACACCATCGACCCAGTCGACAAATATAATGCCATCAGAGTTCTAGGGGTATAGCATGAAATATGATCAGGGAAAAAACCCAGAGAAGCCTAATATGGAAAAAAACCAACATGATATGCTCTATGGCAGAAAGAAAAACAAGTAACAACAAGATGCACAAATATATAATCAACAATGTTCTCTTCCCAACAATCGAATACTTAACTGGAGACCTAGTCCTTAGTCAGCTTGAAATCCAAAAAATCAACCATAGAATCAAAAGAAGTATAAAGTATAAAGCCAACCTCGCAGCAACAATTCCTGACTCCATCCTTTATTTCAAAACACACTACGGCATCCATGACATTCAAATAAGACAACTTCAAAAACATGCAAGTGACCTACAAGATCTTTATATAGCTCAAAACACTATAGAACAAATTTGTTGCAATAGGATTCAAAACCTATAATGGCTTGCATGGCAGAAAAACTCCATCTTGAAGAACTGCCCTATCTTTCTTAAAACAGAACACAATTTTTACTATGATGTCCTAAACAACCTTCAACAAAACCATATAACCATCCTTAACAGAATCAAAGCCAACAACCCAAGGATCAACTCCACCATATAAGCGAAATCACTGACCAAAACTGGTACCACACACATAGAGAAGTCCTGAGACATCATCGCATCATATACATTGAACAGATCTTAGATACCTTCAAATCCAAGACTTTATTATGGCACCAGGTAGGGGATTATATAACAAACTAAACAAAAGGAAAGAACCCAGATGGTACTTCAACCTCACTTCGATCAGCTCAACCTTTCTCAAAAATAAAAAAAGTTCACAAGACATCAATGCATTCACCCAAATCGAACATGCTCCAATTAGTACCAGCACATCTGCCTAGTACTCAACAATAATCAACCAACAACTAGCAATAGGGAATAGATTAAGCAGCAACAAAAAACAAACCAAACTTAGACATTACCAACACACAAACAACTCTTTACTCATAGCTTGTAATGGCTGTGACCTAACAAACTCTAAGGATAGCAGAAGCAATATGTACTGTATCAACACTAAAAATGATAAGCTAGGCAAAATACCAGTTACCAAAACAACTAAATCCAGAACTAACAATAAATTAACAAACATCTTCCACACACAAATATCACTTGGAAGCATATTCACCTGGTGACAACAACCCAATAACACCATTGCTACAGTAGAAATTGATCCAATCCCAAAACAACTCCTTAAACTTAACAAACTAATTAAAATGCCCACGACAACGTTCATCCAAATGGAAAACCTTAATAACAAAATGAAACCTCACAACAACCTCGACATATGCTGTGATGGAGCCTTCAACCCAGTAAAAAACAACAAGAACCTAGGAATAGACATAGTCCTCAAAGACCTAGAGCACCAAGCAACAGAAATAACAATGAGCATAGCAGCCCCAGGTTCCAATACCACTGCAGAACTCCTAACAATCCTCATCACTATCAACCTAATCAACTACAGAAGCACCAGCGACATCTACTGTGACTCCTCAATTGCTATCAAAGAAATCAATGAAGCCACAACCAAACCAGTAAAAAAATGCAAACACATTAGACTAGTTAGTGCAATAGTCAAAACAATAAAACAACAATACCTAAAAATCATATGCATAAAATTCAACCAGACAACCCAGCAAAAGAATATTGCAGAGCAGACAGTTTGCCTGGGAAAGCTTAAACAATAACACACCCAATATGACAAGCACTCTTACACATTACATCTCCCAAAAAGAACTCATAATCTTCAAACTCTACAATATTGAAATTCTCAATGACATCAGATAAACTATCACAACAATACAACAGGCACAACACACCTAGGACTGGACCAACCTAAAAAGACACAAAGCCTTGACAGACAAACAAAAAGAGGAAATAGACTGGAAAAACTCATTAACTAATCTTCATCCCTCCAATATAAACTCACTACCTTGTAACTCATGAGACTATAGAATCAGAACCTTCTCTATAAAAATATGGAACAAGGAACTATCAACTATGTCCATACTCAAAAAACGATATCCTCACATATTTGTCACTAACATTTGTTTCATATATATGGATATATAAGATAACGAACACCCTTTCCTATACAAGTAACATGGCCTAAATATTAAAGAACTAATAGCCAACATCATCACAAGAGAAATAACAGCAAGAAAAGATGGCCCACCAATATCAATATAAAATTTGAAACCTCAACCAGCCTCAATAATCACAACACCTGGGACACACTAATCAGAGGTGAAATTAGCAAGAGCATAACCAAACTTATAACATAACACTTGGACACAAACAGAATAGTAGAAACCATCAGAGGTATAATCAATAACATTAAATTCCTCACTTTTAACATATGGGAAGATAGATGCAGAAGGTTTCAAAAATGGATCAAAGACAATGATATCTCATATAAAAAAAACACACACCACAAACAAAGCAACAGCCAAAAATGGTAATACACCTCATACATAAAGATGGCTCACAACCTGCTAACTAATATCATCTCTAGTACCAAAACTATCTATGACATCTTCTTGCATGCTAATGGAGTCTAGGCACGTTAGTTTCATAAATATGGATAACAAGCCACAGAGGATTTAAAAAAAGACAAACTGGCTTTTTTAAGGAAATTAATAGATAGGTAATATAGAAAAATGTTTACAAAATAGCTTTGTAATCAAAGTATCATGTACTCTAAAAATCTTAATAAAGTGGACCTGTTTCGTACAAAAAAAAAATAATAATAATTAAGACCCTAAATTTGTTTGTGATATCAATATATTTTTATAAATAGAGAAAATTAAATTTTTAAAGACCTGTGGGTCTATAGCATAGTGGTAGTGTTCCCAAGTTACAATCACAAGGTCCAGAGTTCAATACCATCTGAGGGTCAAGTGAAAAATACTATATACAATAAAATGATTCCATTGGATGCCAAGTTACTATTTGTTATTGGGCAAAGTCCTGGCTATCTTACTGATACCTGAAATGGAAGGATCTACTATAATATAATATTATTTATAGCTGATCTTTATCAGATTAGGCTGGTCTATAGATATTATGGATAATCAGTATCTTATTATTACTATGATAAGGTGAAGAAGAATGTACTGATCTTGTGATCAACCAGAATAGAAACTGGATTGACGAAGGCATTCTGTTAATTTTATTAACTAATAAAGAAGTTGTCAAGTTAAGAAGGCTAAAGTCCTAAAGAAAGTAAACATTGTATCAGTGGGATGCATAAAAGTATAGTCAAACTTACCTATAATGAATCATCAGGAGACCTTGATATGAGAAGGATTCCATGGACCATGCTGAAGTCCCAAAACTGGAGACAGATTAGAGTATACGCAATGGTTTGATAACTAGATTACTCTATAAAATTGTTTTAGAAAAAAATTAAGAGTGCATCATGTAGTTTCCCTTAATAGGGCTAGTTAGTATATATAGTATGTAATACATTTACTATGTATAAATCATCATATGTAAAACATTATTTTGTAGTAAATAAAAACCATAGATAGAAAGAACAATATCTAACAAAGCTCTATTTTTACAAGCCGGTCTTAATGTCACATCTCTCAAAGCTTGAAAGGACTAAACTATTGTAAAACTATTAACATCAATACTCAATAACATTAAACCTCTCTCTCATATAAAAAAAGAGATCCTATCCATTCAAATGAGCATAGCGACCTGGGCTTGTCCAATCTATTAACACAATTTATTTCCAAATATCAACTCCTGGATATTAGAAACAGCTTATACAGCCCTCTCATATAAAATCAATATCTGTTCTAAAAAATATTTATTCCAATACAAGGACCCACATTACTCAATAGGGCTTCATCTATTGATTAACAAATTGATAACTATTATACTATCTAAATCCAATGTCAAAAACATCAGACATCTTCTTCAATACAAGTCTTCCGAAAAAAACATATAATCAGAATTTTATATTAAAATTGACAGAATCTCACCAGGCAAAACTCTATTCTGATTTGACAACTTCAAACTTAATATATCAAATCTAATTGAAGATACTCTTTTTTATACTATATAAACTCATACTCCTCATTTTGGACATTTTTCAACAATAACAAGTTTGACTTTATTAAGAGATGGAAAACACCAAGAACACAGAAACTATAAAAAAAAGATACTATATCCTCATAAATAACAACAATAATAATAATTTATAGCAATTGATTCCCTACTCTTGCCCAATATAACTGTGCATAGTCTCAAAACCTATTTTCAACATCAAGTCAACCTGATATATTATACAAAATAATCTTCCCTATCTCTTAAATAATATCAATGAACTCAGATATATGTTCACTTCACAAGCTCTTCAGAGTATCCCAACCATAAACATATCATTCCCTCTTCTATCTACAATCCTAAGTCCTAAAAAGATATCCTTGTATCAATACTTCAACACTATCGAATTAGTGATTAACAATATCTCAACTCTCTATCCAAATCTCTCCAAAACATAAAACAAATTATGAACTATCTTAACAGATCTAATACAATCAATCCCAGTAGGATTAAATATCGAATGCAATCTTAAAAATCCTCTCAGCTTTTTAATATCATCATACTTAAATAGAAATATCAAACTGCCTTATAGTCACTTCAGCAACTATTGTCAAAACCTTTTCAAATCAAAAAATATTTCACTGATCTTTAAAAAATATTCACCTACAATCAACATCATAATAAATCAAACTATAGAGATACTCATACTCTCAATAAACAACTATAACACATTGCCGCTCATCAACAATCAAGTTGAAACCAGCTGCACTCAGTGAATTAAGTTTATTAATTTATCAATCAACCTTATCATTATTACCACTAGCCAAAACTGTCTCCTCAAATCTACCAATATTCAGAATTTTATCTTATTCAAAGAAGCAAAAAGAAGTACTGACATATTGACAAATATCTATTCTGATCATTATTTGCATTCAAAATCAAAATTCTCTTTAATAGCCTTTCTACCAGAGCCAAACTTCATAGTAGATATTATTCTTTCTACCCATCACTCAAATATCTCTGATGTAACAACACAATTGAAAATCTAGAACATGTTTTCAAATATATAGAAAATAAAGAACTACTCAGCAAAAAACTTCCTAAATTCAACAACCTTCTTAAAAAAATTCTACAAAAACAAAGCCAAAAAAAAATCACTCAATATAGGCAAACACCTACAATATAACTATTATACCAGTGGATAGTAGAACACTCTTAAATATCTCATTAGAAATCCCCAATCAGATTCTTGAACAAATTCAAAGCAACAAAGCAAAGGTTAAAATTATGAACAAGGCTCTAAAAATTTACACAAAATATGGAAAGAAAGATCTGCTACTGTTACTACAACACTACTTAATAGCATTAAATAAAAATCCACAAAAGCAACTAGATCATCACCTGATAATCAATCACTAAACCAATCCCACAAACTTCCTAGTATCATTTTAATAATATCAAATATATTTTCAAATTCTACTAGCTACTCTATCTTATTTCCAATAGTAATAGTATTATTTTTGAATGAGTAATTGCCCATTCGACTCTATTCTGGTATACTCAGTCGCAGACTGCAAGTGTGTTACAATAGAACAATTACAATAGGCATTATTTAATTTATTCAAGTATCACAACTTTGTAAAAAATATTCATGTAATTGTTTATAAATTAATTTTCTAATAAAAATTAGCATGTATTGCTTATTTGTGATAAAAAAAAAAAAGAAAATTAAAATTTTAAAGAATAATAAAAGAATAGAGCAACCCATAGAAGAAAAGTAAGAGAATAATATAAAAAAGAAAATAATAAGAATAAGAATACATAATGTCAGAGATATATCAAAAAAATTAAAACAATATAATTTTATTGAAGAAATCTAAGAATAGAGAATAATTATAACAAGGTTATGTAAAATAAAGTTGATTAAAATCAAAGCAAAGTGGATTGTTAAAAATCAAGATATTGATAAACATTTCTATAGTATTAATTAAAATATCATTTTTGAAATAAGTGTTAGTCTTTTAATTAAAAAAGATTTAGAAAAAAATATAATATCTATAAAAAAGGTAAAGAAATACATAATAGCTATCAATTTTTTTATATGAAGAAACAAAGTCTATATTATACAAGTTTATATTTCTTTTGATGAAAAAAGAAACAAAAAAGTACAAAAACATATGACAAACTTTATTAAAGAAAAATATAGAAGTGAGTTCCATAAATAATAATAAATAATTTTAATATGATATAAAATTTAGCTAAAGAAAAAGTATTATCTTATAAAGCAAATTTTAAATTCTTTTGGTCAGAAATTCTACTATTTAGTATATTGAATAAGTAGAGATTTATAGATATACAAATACTATGAAAAAAAAAATAATAAATCTTTAACATGATAAGATGCAATAAGTAGTAACTATATAGACCATATCTGGATATTATAAAGCTTAATAAGATATTCTATTCTACAATTTAATAACAAAAGTATAGAAGAAATTATAAAAGTTCCTTAACTATTTATTCAAAAATTTAGAAAACTTGCAAAAAAAATCATTTATAATTATATATTATTTGGTATTATTTATATAATAATATATAATTAATTAAATTATATTGGTAAAAAACTCTTTCCGCTGATCTACTATTTTTCTAAAAATTTCCTTTTTTGGTAATTTTTTAGAGAAAAAGGATAACACAATTCAAGCTCAGCAAACACAGTAATGAGAAACACAACTATATCACTTTACTTGGAGCAACACATAAAGTTCTATAAACAAGCCACCAAGAGAAGAGTACATAATAATAATATTAGTACTTTATCCACCAACTTTTGAGAAAAAGAGAAAACAAAAGTAAATCTGAATCAC